>JAQHUG010000304.1:1292898-1312510 GCA_028555095.1 Dicrostonyx torquatus | reverse complement strand
TTTGGAGGAGTGCTGTTGCTATTCTCAAGAATCCAATATTTCTATGAAACTCAAAGGACTTGATGCTGGCATTACGTTCACAAAGACGTAATGTTGGCTTCCTTGTAAAGCCACCTTTCCTTAGAACCCAGAGGTGAAAGCAAACTCCTTTCGTGAGTCAAGAGAATCAGGGAGAGACAAAAGTAAGTTCCTTTCACCTCATCAGAGCTGAGCAGCAGCAGAGGCAGGGGGACCGAGAGCTGATTAAAGGCATTGTCCTGGCCACCGACAGCACCGTGGCAAAGCAGGTCAGGAGACACTGATTCCCCATTCAGCTCGGAGGCACCGCTCTGTACACGACACGATCATTTCGGGGTACGGGAGGGGCTTTACATGTGGAAACATTATATCATTTTGGCTATAATGATCATAATTGCTTATTTCTTTTAATCACAGCCCACTTAACCACTTTAGTACGGAGGACTAGTTCAAGGAGTTTCATTTTCATTCAACATCTAATCTTTGTGTTTCCTGAAAGCCTCCGCGAGCTTTGTTTACTAGCGACTTTGCTGGCCTAGACGTTTGATCTCGGGAGGGTAGATTAGACAGGGTCAGATAAAATACTGATTACTAGAATAAACCAGACTCAAGGAAGCTAACACTGGTTTGAGAAATCCCCTCCTCTCCCAGCTTCGCAATATTTCTTTCAAAATAGGGCCCCAATAAACAAATAAAATTAAGAAACCTAGCAATCAGAATGTTTGGAGCAGTGATTAAGAAGAGGAAAGTGATGGGCATGACTTTCGGCCCTGACCAAAATACAGGGTTCGGTCAGGCCCATTCATTCTGGTGGTATTATTCGCTGACATAAATAATTTTATAATAGCCACCAGTATTTGTACGAACTTTGAGTGACCCTTCAATTCTTGAGACACACTAAAGACTTTGAGATGAATCCCAGGAAAGACAATTCGTTGTGATTTTCGTCAAAGTATTTTGGATAGAGTCATTTGAACTCACTCACCAAGGATCCATTCCAAACCGATGTGAAGGCCTCTGCCAATTCACTTCCTCACTGTGCCTAGGACTCCGTGCGGTGGGCTAGAGGGATGGCTCAGCCACAAAAGGATAGGTTCACAGCCAAACATATGAGAGAAAGAGCTTGGCAGTGGTATGGCCAACACAACTGCCTTTGGCTTCAGAGACGCTTTGGGATAAGTTCATATCTGGAGTTCTTGCGAAAATAATAGAATAAAGGCTAATTCTTTTACAAAACAACTATGAGCCGGGCGGTGGTGGCGCACGCCTTTAATCCCAGCACTCCGGAGGCAGAGGCAGAGGCCGGTGGATCTCTGTGAGTTCGAGACCAGCCTGGTCTACAAGAGCTAGTTCCAGCACAGGCTCCAAAGCCACAGAGAAACCCTGTCTCGACAAACCAAGATAAATAAATAAATAAATAAAACAAAACAGCTATGTGGGTAATACCCAGGGAATAAATCTCCAAACCTTAAAAAAACAATTACACAGCAGCATGACCATGTCTGGGTGGCTATGGGTTACCTCTGCCCACTGCTCATAAAACACCTGAAGACTGAATGGCTTTGCTCCTTCCTTCTGGATAAAGGTACAATGTGTTCCTTAGACAGCGGAGTTGAGCGCTCTTGAAAATCTAGCCCAGAAGCAGCTGACAGGGTGAGCCAAATGGCAAGCTGTACAAAGAGGTGCAGACCAACCTAACATGCCCACCCCACCGCCCCCCGCCCTCCGCTCCTCGGGAGCCCAAAGTCCTGGGGACAAGGTTCATGGTAGGACCCTGAAACCAGAGTATACAGACTCGTTTCTCCATCCCTCTTGAAGTCACGGTGATGTTAACTCAAGGATGTCGCGGCCAACCTTGATTGTCTTTGAGATTAAAGGAAAAAGGTAAACACGGCAAGGCCGACTGTGATCACTGGGGAGAATAAAGTCAACACACTAAGCCGAGCCAATTGAGGACTTTATAGAGAGTTAAGTGTAAATAGTTTAGATGGAGCCACAACAAATCCAGACACGCGCATTAGAATTGTTTACTGCCGAATCTCGACAATTCCATTTGTATACAGCGTTCACGTCTGTTTTGAATGATATCCAATTATCAATTGTTCATTTTTCTCATATTTATTTAAGCATCGACTATAGAACTTGCAATCTGATCTTTTTTTTTTTTTAATCCTTCCAGTAGACTTTTATTTTTGCCAGGTTGGAGTCCTATTCTACTTTGATCTTTAGAGTATATAATTATTCTGCTGTTTATTTATTTCTATGAGAATAGAAAAAAAAAGAGTTGACCTAGGAGATCCCGATGTGGCAATTTGTAACTGAATCACATAGCTTATGTTTTGAGAGTCATGGTTTTGATTAAGAAGCAACCATTTAGTTCCCACTGTTTTATTAAAACAGACATTAGCAGATAATAGGAAACATATTTAACGACGTCGCCTGCGTTTTGCTTAGGACATCAGTAGGCTAGCTGCAGACTCTCTTCTGTGGCTAACATAGGCCATGGCGCATGCACACTGGAAACCAGGTGAGGATGGGAAGAAGCGGATGGCAGGGAGGATGGGGCCTCTCAGACTTCCCCCTTCTCAGGAGGAAGCCTAAGGGACCTGTCTGCTGGGACTGCTACTGACTTCCGGATCGGAACATTGTCACTTCTGTTCATCTTGAAAGGGGAAGGTCCCGAGCAGATCTCTGAAACCAAACCTGCTGCATCCATCCTCAGCAAGGACACTTTATGGGTTGAGAAGAACTGAGCCCAACACGGCATCCTGACAAAATAAACTTCTCTGGGGTTTGTGTTCTGCGTGGCGCCGCTGTACCTGTCACGTGCTCTCTGTCGTTCCTCCCACTCCCTGGGCCGATGGATCAACACACTTGAACTGTGTGTGGCAGCTTGTATTTACTTCACACGTCCCGTAACCTTCCTTTCTTCCTCCCACGGACACGCACGCGGAGACACACACACACATACACACACACACACACACACACACACACACACACACTCTTCCCCACGGCGATGGCTAGCGCCCTGAACAGCATGTGTGCACGGTGTGCCTCACAGCCCCTGCAGCTGTGGAGCCTTGATCTACTGGATGAGATCGAGGCCTCGGTCTGCTTTTATGGGAACTTAAAGATTTAACTGTGCATCTACTAACTTGAAAAAAGAATCAGAGTTTAAAGAAGTGAATCGCTGAAAGAGCAAACGTGAGTGTTCACACACACACACACACACACACACGCACACACGCACACACACGCACACATACCCCACTGCGGTGGCGACTGGGAAATCCCTAGATTGAAGAGTTCCCAGGCTTTCTGAAGCAGAAATCATAGTCTAGCATCTAAAAGGACACACTCGCTCTCTTCCTTTCCCGCCTAGCAGATAAATGTGATCTAACAAACGACCTTGAAGCTGGGCGATTCTTTCGGGGGGGTTTTTAGTCAAAGTCAATGTGTTCAATCACTTTAACAATCCGATTTCAAAGGAAGAACTTGGAGGCGACAGTGGGAAGGAGACCCTTCTGAACCACACAATGACACCTCAGAACGAGGACTGATTGAGCTTCTCCCACGCAGAAGTGAGTATTAGCATCGGAAGACAAAAACACCCGAGCCAGAATCTAAAGGGCTCAAAGAATTTGAGAATACGCGGAAGAGAAATTGATCTGAAGTCAGTGTGCGGTACACTTAACCTCTGGATGGCTCAACAGTTTTGCTTTCCTCTAAATTGTGTGTTTACCGTAAAATGCTCTCCTTTTCCCCCGGTCTGAACCTTGCTGGGCTGATGCAGCCAAAAGCTCCTTCGCCCAAGGGCGATCTTGTAAACAAGCTCCCCACGCTCACTAGCCAGAAGTGTTGCTTTGATCCGCACCCTGTCTCCCTCGAGGAAAGCCAGCAAATAATAAAGCTCAATTCATCCTTCACACATACCCCACCCACCGGATCGTCACGTGGCCCTCGAAGCGGGTAGTGAGCCCACGCCAAGACAGAGAACACCCACACCACAGCCTGATGGGCAGTGTCACAGTCAGGGGCTGGAGTGGCGCTCAGACATCAACACCATTGTCACCCAAAGTACCCACCCCAGACATCAAAGACACATTCACCTTCATTGGAAAAGATAAAAAGACTTCTACATTAGCAGGCTTGCAAAGGTAAACTAACACTAGTATATTTAAAAGGCCGGGTGGCTAAAATAGCGTTATATTTATTATGTAAAAAGGCTGTGTCTTGAAGGCTAACATATAATTTCTTATATATTACATCTAGTCTTACTACTGTTATTATGTCACAGCTGTTAGTTATTTAGGATTGAGTCTATATCAATATTACCTTATTTAGTACTCACAGTTACTAAAGGATCTAGAGACGTTCATTTCTGGTTTTTAGATGAAGATGTTGAAATCTTGCTGAGATTAAGTGATTTGACCAAGTTCAGAGAACTTAGCAAGTTAAAGGCCCAGACCACAGAAAACGTACCTTTCTCCTCGGGGTTCGTCCCCAATGAACACACTGACACCCTGTTTCTAATAAAAGCCTTCTCCTTGTTAACCAGGAATCAAATAGTCAGTGTTATGGAACTTGGAAGGAAAATTCTAAGTAAAATCTAAAGATTTTGGCCTTTCCAGGATCACTGGTGAAAACCGTGAAGTTGATAGATTACACTAAAAAAATTTTCCTTGTGATCCGACCACCATCTTACTTTTTAAGGGTTGACTTTTATGACAGAAATGTCACGAATCTTTAACTTCATAAATACTGATGTATGTCTGTATGTGTGCACACATATATGTGCATATATGATAAACAGCAGCTACAGTTAACATCCATGTCAAAAAAAAACTAACAACTTATCGCCCTGAGGATCTACAAATCAGCTTTAAAAACAAGAAACAGAGATTACCTTTAATCTTCTTATACTTTTTATACCATCTCCCAAACTCTTGGCACTTGGTTGCTGACACATTGGCATAGTACGTGCTATTTACAATGGATGAAATCATACTCTGAAAAGAAGGGGAAAGCTGGTTAGTTTTCATAGACATGAATATCCTTTTTTTTTTTTTTTAGGTTTTTCGAGACAGGGTTTCTCTGTAGCTTTGGAGCCTGTCCTGGAACTAGCTCTTGTAGACCAGGCTGGTCGCGAACTCACAGAGATCCACCTGCCTCTGCCTCCCGAGTGCTGGGATTAAAGGCGTGCGCCACCACCGCCCGCGCCCCCCCCTTTTTTTTTTTAAAGACACAGAGGGCCACATCACAGCCCACACTGGTTTCCTTTGTCTTTTAAACTTAAAGCAGACTTAAGTCATTTAATAACAACCAGGATGGCCTGAACTCACTATCCCTTAAGTACACTTGCATAATAGCAGTGATTTCTAAAATAAATAAATAAATAAATAAGCCAAGCCTCGAATGCCATCAAAGATGGAGGAAGCAGGCCATGCAGATTAAATGCAGAGGGAGGGACTTGCTGAGGCTGCTGAGCCAGAGCACAGGGTGACAGGGGCTGCTCCGGCACCCTCAGTCCAGATAATGCTTTTCAGATGTCTCTGTTCCTCGTCCAACTGCAAGGAGCCAAGAATCTGAGAACCTCCGTGCTACGTACCGCAGAACACCATTTAGGGAAATAAGTTAAATTAATATAATTTATAGAAACGTGTGATTATCACTTGTGTGAAAATTCACCAAATGAAAAACTTGACAGTGCTATTTTCGAGCGGGGGGGGGGAGGGGGAACACCGAACCCTAACACTTCGGCTGTGTTTCAACCAAAAATGAGTCGTAGCTAGAGCTTTCGGAAGCGCCCACATTCGTGAGGGTTCCCACTCTTCCTCCCCTCTCCCCTCAGAGTTGTTGGTCCCTGGGGTTAGAAAAGAAGGCCAGAGAGCATGGCCTGGTGCAGCACTGGGACTTTTCAATTTTAATTGCACGTCTTGACTCGCATGTCCTGCAGAGAGACACCTCCTGGCGGTACGGTATGTCCGGGCCAACTCATACCTGAACCCTTTGTCCATTTTATAAAGATTTGATTTCTCGAAATGCTGTGTGCCAGCAAATGACCACGAACACTCAAAGGACCCTAAGGCCCTTCATGAGGCTTGAGACCATGCCTTTAGGTCTTGTCTGTTTCTAAAATGTCATCCCCAGACATGGAAGAGGTCAGGCCATCTTAGGACCTCTGCTGACATTCCCGTTAAGTGGGAAGATAAACAGGATGGCAATGGATCAAAACGTGAGCAGCGTCTTAGCGGGAGGCTCAACTCCAACAGACAGACCCTGCATTTAAAACGCCAGAATCGCTTCCCTGACGCAGACGTGGAGGAAGGAGTCTCTAATTCAACCCGCAGAAACCTCTTGTCCTTTTCTACACCGCAGACGGCTGGCCTCCTGCAGTTGATGGCTAAGGGAAGGGACGGAGTAAGACCGCAGCACCGAGGACACAAAAGGCCACTACCAGCACTAGCATCTCCCAAGGCTTGGAAGGCCTGGCCTGCTGCCCTTGAGACTCTGCCTCAGCAAGGCCTGCTTTGTGACCAGAAAGAGCTGTGCAGTACTGGCCGCCCTAGTTCCGTCTCCGGACTGAGATCCATTTTCCTAGATGGTGGGACCTTGAGGGAAGTGACTAGCTGCTATCTCGGGTCCCTCCCTCCCCCCTTTCTCCACATCTCACGGAGTTCTGATGTGGGATATCTGAGTCACTGAAATCTAACACACGAAGGGACCAGGATGAAATTCTAAAATGCCAAACTGAAATGTTATAATGACAGAACTTCTAACGTGAAAGCTACCTAATAAAAGCTGCCTGCCACCGCCACCTTGGGTGTGAACTCCTAAACATGCTAAGTCTCTTTCTCTCTTAATGAGAGGTGTCTTCTGGGAAGGCACAGGACAGCCAGTCACAGAAGGAGGCAGAGTCGGGAGTCCCTCTCACAAGCCAGTCTAGAAGGAGGCCAAGGACTTCCTAGAGCTGACCTTTAACCTTTTCCGGCCCAGAAGGGGAGGCTACAGCCCACATCACTCTGAACCCAGACATTCCCTAGCTCTCTCACTCTCTAGCCTTTCTCTGGACTGTGCTCCAGCTACCCCACTGTGAGCCTCTGTGGAGAGGCAGGGAAGAGGTCTCCCCCCCCATACCCCCCCTCCCCGTGGCTCCACCACCCGGAACCAAAACTCACACAACTTCAAAAAACGGGAGGCTGGGCACCTAACTCAGTCAAGCTGTCTTCCCTAGATGATGCTGAATGAGTATCCATGCTGCTACCAAACACAGGATAGATTTCAGTCCTGACCGGAGCAAAGGGATCGGGTAGCAAGAAACAGACCCTCCCTGGCCAATGGAATTTTGAAAAACCAGAGTAACTTCGTTGAGCTCGTGGTACAGTTATTACTAGGAACTCTCTGCCGAGGGTATTCTCAGTAGTTCTACACTGTCACACACGTGAGACCTTAAAAACACGGGTGGGTTCAAATCACGTGGGATTATCCCATTTCCCACACGAACATCTTTTTTTGTTTGTTTGTTTTTTGAGACAGGGTTTCTCTGTGGCTTTGGAGCCTGTCCTGGAACTAGCTCTTGTAGACCAGGCTGGCCTCGAACTCACAGAGATCCGCCTGCCTCTGCCTCCCGAGTGCTGGGATTAAAGGCGTGCGCCACCACGCCCGGCTGCCCACAGGAACATCTTCTAAACCTAAACAAGGCAATCGTATTCTCGTGGTTTGAGCCTAAACCATGGGATCCTGATGAAAAGCCTGGACAGGCAGCGCAAGATCATCCCTGCTGCTGGTGGAGAACTCAGCAAAGCTAGGAGGGGTTAACATGGACCCGGCACAGGCAACCTCTACTCTATGACAACCAGCATCTTCAGAGATGCTGATATCCCCCCAGCCTCTGTGAACAGCATCTTAAACCAGGTGAGACAGGGAAGGAAAAATGGGACCAACACTGATTAAACTCTTTTCCCCCAACCCCCCATGACAGTACACATCTCTCCTAACTGCCTTCTAGGCCGTTGTGTGGCTTCACGGTTCATCACCCCTTCTGCTTTCTACTCTGTCCAGAACGACCCGCACAGCTGGAGTCTCTGGACCCCCGTATCTTTTTGGCAAACGGGGAAGAGCTCCTGTCAACCTCTTCAACCCGGGACGCAAGCAACACTGGGATAACCAGGTTACCGCAAAGCAGCGTGGATGAAGATAACCCGGGAGATGTGTGTATTGATATTTCTAACGCTGAAAATGACCTGTTTTCTTGGGGGCTGGTATTAAAATGGCTTTGCTTTGACAGGGCGTGCCTGACGTGTCTCAGTAGCGGGTTATGAGCGAGGGAGATGAAGGTGCCTTCATGACAGATGCCTGAGGCAGCCCCCACGCACACACTACTCCTACACAGCCTAAGGCCGTGCACGCCGCCCACCTATGGTTTATAAACTACATAAACAGCCATTGTAGGTACACCTAGTTTATGAATAGCACCATGGATTTCACAAATCAGAAGGCTGAAAATACCTTTGCAGCTCAGAAACACCTGAAAATTTTCAGAACTCTTTATGATGGATGTGGGGGATTTTTGGGTTTTTTTTTTGTTTTTTTTTGTTTTTCGAGACAGGGTTTCTCTGTGGCTTTGAAGCCTGTCCTGGAACTAGCTCTTGTAGACCAGGCTGGTCTCGAACTCACAGAGATCCACCTGCCTCTGCCTCCCGAGTGCTGGGAATAAAGGCGTGCGCCACCACTGCCCGGCTTGGCTGTGGGTTTTTAAATATAAAGATTCATGTGTGCTATTTTGTAGTCAACTTAGCCCTTACACATGGTTTGCTACTTGTGCTTGGAAATAATTTTTTTAATGAGAGAGAGAGAGAGAGAGAGAGAGAGAGAGAGATGCATGCTAGGAAGATGACGTGTCTTCCCTTCTGACTTGCGGGTCTGTACCATCAGCCCTTTTAGCTGTCACCAGACCCATGATGAGCAAAAAGTGGGCAGCTCTACTGATTTAAATGAACCGGACTCTCAAGACCGGAGGCTTCCTAGTCGAAAACCAAGGGTTTCAATAAGACAGCGGAAGCTGTGTGTAACACATTCCGCTCTGCAGGGACAGTCTGGCTAGATTCGGTGACTCATGGAGGCATGGGGGACAAGGAAGAAGCTTTCCTAATTTAAGCCCGCTTAGAAAGGTGAAATAAAACTGAAATACCCAGACACACAATGACAACCTGGACTTCCCTAGCGGCTTCGCCAGACAGACTAGCTAAATCATGACCGCAACTGGTGCCTTTTTACGGATTTCTCCACTCCTCTTTTCTGTCTTCAGGGTTTTCTTTTGCAAATTATAGGCCACTGGGATGTTCAAGAAAACATAGGCTAGCCACTGGGGCCTTTATATAACATTGCAAGTTCCAGCAGGAAAACTAAATATGGCTTAGCTTTGGTTCCTCGGAGCACTTTATCGCCTTACTTTCATGGTTTCTTTTAGTGTATGGTCACAAAAAGGGGGTGGGGGGGGTCCTTGTTTCGAGTGATACATTTCTGTGTGGTAAACTAAAAACAAAAACAAATCCCCCCTCTACAAATGTCTATACGTAAAAGATCAACCTCTAACTACCAAACAGGGCAGAGGATGCTCCAGTTACAGCAAGACGTTAAGGTTGAGCATAGTGACCCATCCGGCGGAGGGAAGTAAGGAGACCGCCGGGAATGTCGGCTTCAGAACTGAGGTCTGGTACAAGGTCTCAGCCTGTCACTTAACGAGTAGAGGAAACTTGAGCGACTGCCTATGTCACGATGTCCGAGCTACACCGTGGGAAAGTTGGTGAGTATGTGTGACAAGTGTTCCCAGACACTCGCACTGATTTAAAGCCATCACCGAGATGATGACTTTTACCCTGAACCCGAAAGCACCCCCCCCACGGGCCCCGCGGCGCAGAGGGGCCGCAGAGACAGCGCGTAGACCATGCCCCCGTAGGAGACACTGACCTGGGAGAGAGGGCATTCTTTGGCTAATGTGCTCTGGTTCATCTCTTTGAGCAGCTCCTTTAAGGCATTGCGGACTGTGGCATGGTTCCACTGCTCCGCAGGCAAGTCTTCCAACTTCGAACAACTGCGAAACAGGGCAAGAGTGAGCGACAGGCGACCCTCCACCACGGTCCTGGCTGCAGGGGACACATGGGTCCCATGCCAGCGCCACAGTAGGACATTAAGGGGGCTTCCAAGACAAGGAAGGAGGGCAAGCATGTCCCTTCTGCAGTCTTCCTTCTGCAGACGTCAATAGACCCCAGCAGGGGAACCCCCCCCCCATCCTAACAGCCAATGAAATCTGTCACTGTGCTGTTTCTAAACATCAGCTCTTTCGAAGCCCTGGTGGGATGACATAGGGATGGCTTTCCCAGCAGAGATTCAGTATGGGTCTTCCTAAGGTTAAATGTCAGGACACTACCATCAAAACCAAAGAATAAAGGCTCACCTTTCCCAGTCAAAATAATAATAATTAATAATAATAATATAAGGTTTTAGGAAAGACCCTATAGAGTTGCTAGGAACAAATAGAGGTGATGGGTCCCTGCTAGAACAAAAATGAACTTTTAAAATTCTTACACCGAAGGACCCCCCATTGCTTAAGGCACACTTCGCAGGCAATTTGGAGGGAAAGGATGCGAGAGCCTCTAGATGCTGGGAGGCTCACAGCGTTCTAGATCCCGCTACAGATCACAGGCTGCCTTTCATTGAGTGGCCGCCCCAGAGAGAAAGAGACCTCTAAGGCTGCGAGAGAAGGAAACTCCCACTCAGCCAGCGGAGGGATTGGATGCGTCGCTCTGCGGCTGGCTTCTGAGAAAGCCGAGAGAAGCCACGAGAAGCGGGGCCTGCGCAGAGAGAGCCCTCTTTCCCCTGCCGTAAAGGCTTTTAATGATTTATCAAGCAGCCCCTGGGTGACCGTTTCACTGCCTCTGACGACAGCATAAACCAGTTGGAACGTGGACTGTAGAGGTGCCCAGGGCAGCACCAACCTGCTCACCGCCCCCTCATTCACCCGCCTTCTAGAGATTAAAGGAGACGAGCTGATTTCCACAGTGCAATCTGAGATCCACGCAGGGGCTCTGCGAGGAAGCAGACAGGCGCTCCGACATACGCACCTCTGTAACTGGATCTTCAACGTCACGACGTGGTAGACGTCTTGAAGCATGTCGGCCACGGTTGCGTCAGGGGCGTCTGTCACGTAACTGAGCGGGAGGGGGTTCCACCGCCCCAGCTTGATTATCCCTGCAGAGGGAAGAGAAGCACAGTAAACATGTATCTGCTACGTGTGAACCCCTTCCATAGCGCGATCAACCTCCAGAAGGTCGTCCAGTGGTCAACACCGGACGGCCACTGGGAGTCACACAGGTCAGGGCAACGAGGCACTCTTTTCTGCCTGGCAACAGAGTCAGTGAACTACGCGGGGGAGATAGGCACGGGAAGGATGAGGTTTAACCACAGACAACGGATTCTTCTATGTTTCTCTGTGCCTTGAATTACTTAGAGAAACCATACGGATATTTCCTTTCTCCAAAGTCGTCCCGTTTCACAGTCTAACTTAAGACTGGGGCTAAGCTAAATATACAGGATGGCTGATTTCATAGACAAAGGAAAAAAAATTTAAAAAAAGCAAGCTTCCCCTAAATATAAGACTTGGTTTTGAATCGAACAAGGAAACTGCTGTGTAGGCTCCACACTCTGAGTGTGGTGTCACTCCCAGGGACACACAGCACCGGCAGCTCCCGGAGGGGTGCTCACCTTGCCTTCTGGTCCTAGTGTTACAATAGCAAAGATGCCTTCAGCTGCCTCTTGGCTTTTATGCGGGTTCTTTCTAGAATGTCAATGGCACTCTTCCCCTGTGGGCTTCCTGCTGTAAGCTCCCTGGGCTAGCTTGGGCTGCAAAGAGAGGTAACCCCTACTGCAGGAAGATTCACGGGTGCCCCGACAGCATGGGGAAATGCTAGCTTATTCACCAGATGGGCCCCTCTGGTCTGGAACGCGAGGCACCGAGAAATTTGATGAGGAAACAGAGATGCTCATTTCTCAAATGACACCGGGTAACAAAATTTTTATTCCCGTGCTATGAAAACTCTGATGGTCCCCACAGGATGTCAGAAACTGTCACCCATAAAAACGTGATGTTTTAGAGATAGAAGAAAAACAGCATTTTTATTTTTCCTTTTGATGACACAGATGAGTCTAACCACATTGTTCTTTTAAAATACATATATTTTTTTTTTTATCACTGAAGAGAGAACACCTGTACCCGCAAGGGTACCACTAAAAGATTCCCAAAATGTCTCTGTGGCTGAGAGGCAAAACTCTTAAGGGTTGGAAATGACCTTTCTAGTGAGGGCCACGTCCTGTCCAAGACGAGAGAAATGAACGTGCAATGCCTGACATACTGCTTGAAAACAGGGAAGAGGCAGAACAAAAATATTAAAATGATACACTGTTTCAGTATTAAGACTTAACAATCTGCTCCCGAATATGCTACAGTATAAATAGGGCCTGGACGCGGCCCCAGCTAGGCAGCGCGACTCTCATTCATGGTGCCTGCCGTATGTCTCCAGTTCTGGCTCCTTGAGTCATCCTTCCCCTGCCAAGAAAGGCTGTTTTTTCTTGGGGGATAGCTTCCCTAACGTTTCCTCCCCATGACAATGAAAAGTGCACAGCATGCTGCACAGAGGAGATGTGAAGTGAGCAGCCTTGGCCTGCTGGATGGTCACCCCGGAGGGGGCGGATCTCCCTCCGTCCTCCTTTGCAGGCGTGAGCCGCATTAAAAAAAAAGACACCACGTAACATGTCTGACCCGCTACCTTTCTACGAAAATCGTTGGGCAGTTTTCACTTCCTTTAAAAAAAAAATCATTATGGGCCGGGCGGTGGTGGCGCACGCCTTTAATCCCAGCACTCGGGAGGCAGAGGCAGGCGGATCTCTGTGAGTTCGAGACCAGCCTGGTCCACAAGAGCTAGTTCCAGCGCAGGCTCCAAAGCTACAGAGAAACCCTGTCTCGAAAAAAAAAAAAAATCATTATGACAATCACCCACAGGTTAAACATAAAGTGATGGTACCCGAAAGGCGCACTGTTTTAATTACAAGAGAAGAACGGAGAAAACTGATGTCGGTCGTGTCCTGTGATGGGCACAGACAAGAATCTGCCAGTCATTTTGGTTACTGTGACCGGGAAGGTCCACCTGAAGAAAAAGAACCCTGCAAACTTCCAGGGATGGTTCTCTGGGACATGCATCCTGGCGTGTATGTGGCAGTGGTTCATTCCTTTTTATTTTTCAGGAGAATTCCACAGTGCAGCCAGACGCAACCAAATATAGCTGTGTGACTTCATTCATACCAGACCCAAGAGAAGCAAGACCAATCTATGGGAACAGGAGAGAGACTGAGCTGAGCAGGCAAGAGAATTCACTGGGAAGGGTCTGCTTGTTTGGGCTAGTGGCTGCCTGAGTCTCGGTTTGACAAAATGCATCAAACCAGCCTCTTCGCGTGAATATTTTTATTATATGGAAATGATGCTTGCCGGGCAAGCAAATACCTGTAATCGCAGCGAGTTCCAAGTCACCCTAGGCTACCCAGCGATTTTGAGGCTAGCCTGCGCTACATGGGAAGACTTTATCACAGCAAAGTGGGGCCATCTCAGTCAGGAAAGCACCTGCTGTGTAAGCCCGGGAGCCAAGTTCAGACCCTCAGCACTCACACAAAGGCTGGGCACGGTGGTGCGTACCTGCGACCTAGCACGAGGACAGGAGACGGGCCAATCCCTGAAACCGCTGGCCGGCCAGCTGAGCTGGTCAGTGAGACTCAGGGAGAGTCCCTGTCTCGGAAGATAAGGTGAGCACGTGAGTGATGAAGGAAGACACTCAGTGTCTAACTGTGGCCTACAAGTGCGCTCGCACATGTGAGCAGATGCGCGCATGCTAGCACACACATGTGCATACACGCACACGCTGAACACACATGTGCATGACACACATATACACATACAAACACACACACACACATACATACATACATACAAACGCTGGGTATGGACGCGCACGCCTGTAACCCCCCAAAAGATGGAGAAATATCAAGAGTCCAAAGCTGGCTGGGCTTCATAATGAGACTCTGTTTCAAAAACACCAAAATACACAAAATAAATAAATCATATTCAGCTTCCCTTAGGGAGTGTGTGCAGGAAGAAATAGACTGAAGGCTGATCTCTCCACGGAGGTGAACTCCCTCCCCACCTTGACGAGCCAGAAGGAGACTTGTCTGGGCTGAAAGCAGACACACAGGTGCTCCACACCAATGGATACCGCCACAGACAGCATCTGTTCCAAGCTGGCTTCTACAGCTTCAAGGGAGCAGAGGGTATGCGCTGTTTTTCAAGCAAGGGAGGGAGGGCGTGATTTTCCTTCTCTACATGTCTAGAGGCCACAGTATCTCCTCAACTCAACTGTCTACCTAGGGCAGAAGGGCTAGTGTGCCTTCCCTCCAGCGAGGGGGAGTTAGTGCACTAATCCACTCTGGAAAACACTCTTTGGAACGGTCTCCTCCCATTATTTAAAAAAAAAAAATGACAAAAATATGGTGTAGGAGGTCCTTCTGTATTTCTGTTGCTTTCATTGGTTAATAAAGAAACTGCCTTGGCCTTTTGATAGGGCAGGACTTAGACAGGCGGGGAAAAGAGAACAGGATGCTGGGAAGGGGACAGAGTCAGAGAGCCGCCATGAAGCTGCCAAGGGTCAGACGTGCTGAATCTTTCCCGGTAAGATCACTACCTCGTGGTGACTTACAGACTATTAGAAATGGGCTGAACCAAGATGTAAGAGTTAGCCAACAAGAGGCTAGAACTAATGGGCCAGGCAGAGTTTAAATGAATACAGTTTGTGTGTAATTATTTCGAGTTAAGATAGCCGGTCTCCGGGAGCTGGGCAGCGGGACACAGCCCGCTCGCGCCACTTACTACAAAACTATTACTCAGACTAGTAGTCAAATGTTAACTGAAGAAATCAAACTGGGAAGCAGTACACCAAGCAACTGTGAACGAGTGAGGGCTTCCGGGAGAGACTGCTGCTGATTGGCCCTGGCTTCCACCAGGTTCTAATCGTGTGACTCTAGCAATTACTTCATCTCTCCACGCCTCGAGCCGCTCGTCTGTAAAATGGGATGAAAAAGGACTTTCCGTAAAGTGCAAGCCAAGGCCTTACTTAGGACAGAGCTTCCTAAGGAAAGACTGGAGAGAAGCATGCGCACTTGGGATGGTTCTGAATGCTCGCTCCAGTTCCTCCAGGCCAGGCTGGCGATTCGCGGCACCTTGAGAGTCGGTCTGTACAGACTGAGATTTGGGGCGAGTTATTTAGTTTCTCCACATGCCAGCTTTCCTGTCTATGAAGTGAGGATGATGGCCACACCCACCTTCTGCACTGCTACAAGGCTTCCGATGCACAGGAATTACATCATAACAAATGCTGGGGGGGGGTGTCTTTGCACATTTCTGAGTGGACATAAGAGCACCTAAACAAATCGACAGGAGAGGAATGTCTCCTGGAGGAGAAAATCAGTCCGCGGGAGTAAAAATATTCCGCCCCAGGTGTGATTAACTACAACTAGCAGTGTCATTCCCGGCCTTTGGGGTAGGGTCACCAAATCCTGCAAGGGAGACAAGACGTGAAAACTGTCCTAGGCCACCTAGAGACACTTCCTGATTTTGAGTATTAGGGAAATCTCAATAATCTGAGCAGAGCCGGACGGTGGTGGCGCACGCCTTTAATCCCAGCACTCGGGAGGCAGAGGCAGGTGGATCTTTGTGAGTTCGAGACCAGCCTGGTCTACAAGAGCTAGTTCCAGGACAGGCTCCAAAGCTACAGAGGAACCGTCTCGAAAAAATCAATAATAATAATAATAATAATCTGAGCAGAATCACCGGGATACAGATGTTGCCTGTAACAGCTTCCTAACTCCAGAGTGTGAAGGTCTGGGTTATTCCGACACACCGGCGGGCATGTGCGCATGGCCAGTCCGGCACCCGGTGGATCTTCAGTACCCGGAGACCCCTTTTCCTGTCCTGAACGGGCATCTAACTCTACCTAGGGCACTGATCCCCTGTAGCGACTCCTAGAATCTTGTACCTTCTTCAGCTTCCAAGCTAGGACAAGGATTAAGCAGTTATCTGACGGGGTCTTTGTTCGACACAGCGGCGTGAGAGAACCCATGCGTGGCTTGTGAGGTTCATCACAATATTCTTTGATGGTACCCTACAAGCATCAAGTCTTCTTATTTGTTTTGGCTTGGTTTTTGTCTGTTTCTTTGTCCATTTTTGAGCCAGGGTCTGACTACGAGATAGCCCAGGTCTGCTCAAACTCATGATCCTCCTGCCTCAGCCTCATGAGTGCAGGGATTATAGATGTGAGTTACCACACCCAATATTGGGTGCTTTCTAGAACCATCTGTTCATCTTCAGAGAGTCGTTGTTAAAAGTGGCTTTAAAAATCAGCCGGGAGAGGGCTGGAGAGATGGCTCAGAGGTTAAGAGAGCTGACTGCTGTTCCAGAGGTCCTGAGTTCAATTCCCAGCAACCACATGGTGGCTCACAGCCATCTATAATGAGATCTGGTGCCCAGAACACTATAAACATAATAAACAAGTTTTAAAAAAAAATCAGCTGGGACTAGGAACCGGGCTTCATCAGACCACTAGACACTTCCTACTCAGCCCCGCTGCTCTGAGCATGAGCCCCTGTGCCATTTCCGATGCCAGGACAAGTCCCTTGGGCAGGGCCATGTCCATTCGCCATCATACATCAATCAGGGCACTGACGTCTATTCTGAAAACAAGTAATAAATGAAACCAATGTGCAAATGGAAGGCAGAAGAGTCAGCTATACCTGGGAGGTCTCTGGGGGAAAGCGGTCCCCGCAAGGGGCCACCACAGACACCAACAGTGTCCCCCAAGCAGTCCCACTATTTCCAAGAAACGCAACATCTGCGAACATTCGGAGCGCCCCGTGTCCAAGACTGCTGCAGATGCAGCTCCAAGGTCTTTGAATCACAAATTAGGGGCCTTTCTTTAGGAGCTGAAACTTATACGAATGTTAACACGATTGAGTCGGGCACAATGTAAATGAAACTGTTTGTATCCGGGCAAATCTGCTCATTCTGAAATACAGAACGCCAATCCACTCTCTGGATAATGCATTCAGACCAGATAACAAAATGCAATTGGGGGTGAATGTCCCATTAGTGACATAAAATTAAGTTGGGAATGGAGGCAAATTTTGTCTAAAATTAAAAAGATACAGCAATGGAAAAACCACTTATTCAGTCTCCCCGTGTGATATCCTTCGAGAGTCAGAGAGTTGACGTTCCGCAGGGGAGCCGTCAACAGAGCTTGTGTTGGTGTCTTCGGTGTTTTATCCATTTTTAGTCTAAGAGAAACCCATATTCTGCTAAGTCAGAGCACAAATGCCTGTCTTTCAAACGATTAACCTTTAATATATAAAAAAAATCAGAGTGGCGGGGGATACTGCCAACTATAACCGAACAGCATGGAACGGAAGATTGAGACAGCAATTAAAATGGCGATATACAGTATAGCCAAGGGAACCTCAAGAGGGTTGGCATGCAGTACTGGTCATACGTGGAGGGAATGTCTCTCAGGTGTCTCTATGAATCACGAATATGCAAACCTAAGCCATTGCATCCTGTCCGGAGTTTGGATCAAGAAGCTTCTTACTACCCAACACACAACGAACTACGTTCCAAATCGGCCAGGATGACACTTCTGCTCCTGGACCTCCAATGCAAGAACCATCGCATGCCATGAAGGTCCGTGTCGTGTCATCTGTGAGTACACGGGAATTCTCACAGCCCACGGTGACGTGGAGGGATCTAGGAGAGAGACGCACGCAACTGGGCAAGACGGCATCAGCATCGTCGCGATGCTGCTCCAGGGACAACTCTCTTTATTCCAGGTACAGCCTGACGCTAATTCCAAAAACCAAACTGAAAACTCAACCTGGGGGGCGGGGGAGAAGACATGAGACATAAGCTTTAATATCCAAAGGCTGGAGTTTATATATCTTGTAACTTCCCGGGAAAGATCGCAGCAAGAGTGCCGAGTGCCAATAAAACCTCCCGTCCCAGAATAACTAAGCCTTGGGGGCTTCTCGGTATTATTTCCACAGGACACCAACTGCTGATGAGACCCTCGTACAAAGAGAAACTGGTGGTATTGCTTGCATCTGCTCACCCCCCTCCGAGCGACTGTGTCCCCTCGCTCCGGCATATAATTTTCTGTTGTTAGGGCTACGCTTTGCTAAAGAAATTAAAAGCTGTCTGTCCTATACAGTAAGAGCATAGAATTACTTATCCATAGATCAGTTCGCAGGAAATCGCTGCCCAGCGGTACGTATTAATTCAGCCTGTGCTTCTAACCTGTGGCCTGACTGTGGTATATCATCAGGCTGGAGCAGGGGACTGCCATCCATTGTAGTTCATATCGCTGAACCAGCGGTGGGATGATACCCGGTGACTACAGAGGAAGAGAAGACAAGCAGAGAGCAGAAATGCTTCTCCTCGTGCACAGCTTAGCAGAACCCCAATGTAACTCCCTGGAGCAGACCCTCTCTTCAACGCCCCCCACTTTGAATTTTGAGGCGCTATGCATCCCAACTGCTTTGCATTCGAGGGAAAGGACATGGACATGCAATGGCATTCTCTGGGCATTTTTTTTTTTCGAGACAGGGTTTCTCTGTAGCTTTGGAGCCTGTCCTGGAACTAGCTCTTGTAGACCAGGCTGGTCTCGAACACACAGAGATCCGCCTGCCTCTGCCCCCCGAGTGCTGGGATTAAAGGCGTGCGCCACCACCGCCCGGCTCTCCGGGCATTCTTTATTCAGCTGCCTTCGGAAGGTGCACACTGGCCTGGGAGCCTGTAGCATACTTAATCCTGTCTTTATAACAGCACACAACCAAACACCAAAGAAAAACAAACAACAACACCTCAGGATAAACGTTGAGGCTCTATAGTTATACCTATATACACACAGAGAGACATCTCTGCACATTTACCTAGAAATCAACAGAGTACAATGCACATATACACACGCGTGTACACGAACGCAAGCGCACCATTTCCAGTCCCCGCACACGTTTGATCCACTTGCGACAGTCTGAGCATTACCTGCCAAAGTCTTAATTCAGAAGCACATTAACCTAGGGGCTAGGGAGACGGCTCAGCCACTACAAGCACTGGCTGCTCCTGCAGAGGAACGGGGTTCGGCTCCCCGCATCTACATGGTGGCTCACAACCCTCTGCACCTCCAGCTACAGCTAACCCCAAGTCCTCTTCTAGGCGCTGTGGGCAACAGGGCACGCAGGTGGTGCACACAGGTGTGTGTGTGTGTGTGTGTGTGTGTGTGTGTGCAGGCAAGCCACCCGCACGCGCAAAATAATCATCTTAAAAACAACTAACTGATTTTTTAAATCGTACCAAGGAAAATTTCAAGGAAAGGTTATTGGTATTTAGAAACCAAAATTAATTTTAGAGCAGTTTGTATAAGTGATAAAGAGCATTTCTCGGCTTTTTCGA
>JAQHUG010000304.1:1233443-1248106 GCA_028555095.1 Dicrostonyx torquatus | reverse complement strand
ATGGGGACACCCCTGACTGGGACTGGATGGGGACACCCCTGACTGGGACTGGATGGGGACACCCCTGACTGGGACTGGATGGGGACACCCCTGACAACTGGGACTTGGGCATCATTGCAAAACCACACTGTAGACATGTTTACTCTTTCACAGGCCTGAACTGCTCCTCCAGGTCAATCACCGAGAAGCTTCTCTGGTCGTGTCAAAATGAAAAATCATGTCTCAAGAGCCTCAATTTTTCAAAAAGGTATAAGCAACCCAATATCCTTGTGGCCTAAAGTCTTCCTCACACCACAGGCACAGGGGGACAGAACCCAGGGTCCCAGCACCTACCTTGGGAGGATTACAAAAACATGGAAAAACCAGAACAAAGCCAAAGAAAGAAAGCAAAAAAACGACACAAATAAACCTTCTGCCTACGTCACACACCACGCCCTCCGCTGGACCGACTGAGCTGTTTGTCTGACTCATGAATGACCGGTCCCCTAAAGCATTTGGTAAGTAGGCAGCAAGCCGCATGCTCCCCGTCTCCTGAATGACAACCAAGACCTAACACACCCATTCGGAGGAAAGAGGGGTCCTCTTTTTCCATTTGTCCCAACAGATCTTCTCATCATCTAAATGACAAGAAAGATCTAAATATATTGCAAGATTTCCCGCTTTTCTGTAATGGAGGATGGAGGTATTTAACCTTCTAGTCACCAGAACGACAAGGAGGTACTAATAACATCTTTTCAAAAGATGAGCAATTGTGTGTTTTTCCATCTATTCAAAACAGGTCGCCAGCTTAAGAAAAAATAAACCCACTCTGATTTTTTTTAAGTCTGTGGGATATATATAGATAGATAGATAGATATATACCTCTTCCCACCAACATAAAGTATTGATCTAGACAGCATTTTTGATGAGTTGATTCAATATAAAAAATCCGTAACAGGTAGCATTTTTTTAACCTTAGTTTTCAAACACTTTAGCAAGCACATAATTTATTTTTGGCTCGTCCCCTTTGTTCTGTGCTCCGCGGCAGACAATAGTCACCGCGTGCGTAGCCCACCTTGGTGAGCCGAACTCTCAGCCCACATCACTGGAAGTCAGTGGGGCTCCCTGGGGTACAGCTCCTGAGAGTCCTTCCCTCAGCGCATGCCAAGAATCAAATCTCGGCCACTTAGTGCTCCGTGTTCCACACGTGAGCTCACGCTGCACCGAGTAGCTACGCTAACTGAGACAGATAGCCCTGTCAGACAGGAAGCCGGCATGCCAGGATGCAACCAGTGGGATACAATGACCTTACGTTCAAAGGAAAATATCCCCCAAAGTGGCAGGGAAGTTTAGGGGCCACAGGGAGAAGGCTTTTGGTTCATTCGGGCACATCCCGTGAAATCAAAGCAGTGGTGGCCAAATCCTGAACCCCTCACACGAGAAAGGAAGTAGTCCAGGAAAGGAGACAGCACCGTGCATCACGCTGCTCCCAGGGCAGGGGTCTCCACAGTTGCGGCCGGCCCTGCGCCAAGCCTAGCCAAGTGCAGGATGCAACTGTGCGGAGATGCCCTGGGCATGTACGTGGGGAACACTCACGCACCTGGGAAGATATTCCTGACTGCCCTGGTCGACCTAAACTCTAATTTTTTTGTTTGTTTGTTTTTTGTTTCTTGTTTTTCGAGACAGGGTTTCTCTGTGGCTTTGGAGCCTGTCCTGGAACTAGCTCTTGTAGACCAGGCTGGTCTCAAACTCACAGAGATCCGCCTGTCTCTGCCTCCCGAGTGCTGGGATTAAAGGCGTGCGCCGCCGCCGCCACCACCACCACCACCACCCCCGGCTCTAAACTGTAATTTAAACAAAGTCTACTTGAAAGAAAGAAAGGAAGGAAGGAAGGAAGGAAGGAAGGAAGGAAGGAAGGAAGGGAAAGAAAGAAGGAAGGAAGGAAGAAAAGAAAAGAAAAGAAAAGAAAAGAAAAGAAAAGAAAAGAAAAGAAAGACACTAATGTGCCTATAGCTGGGTCCTGTGCTCTCAACTTGCATTGGTAACTAACTCTACAAACCCTTGATTCCCCTCCCCCACCAGCTCCCTTGCAGCCCTTATCAGAACCACTGAAGTCAACTGATCTCTCTTAAGGAGTAAAGTCAGACTCAAGATACAGCAAGAATTCTTGGGACCTACAGGAAGGTTAAGTCAACAAGGTAAGATAGGGAATTAGCATAGAAAGTGAGACCAG
Organism: Dicrostonyx torquatus; assembly: GCA_028555095.1. NCBI lineage: Eukaryota > Metazoa > Chordata > Mammalia > Rodentia > Cricetidae > Dicrostonyx > Dicrostonyx torquatus. The sequence goes on along the minus strand of JAQHUG010000304.1, from coordinate 1,245,894 downwards.
GATGTTATAATGTCTCCCCTTTATCTATAAACATTATCACCAACTATTCCGTCACTTCATCTTGAAAAACAAGGGGACGAATTCTACTGGCTCAGGTTGTTTCCCATTATTCAAAGTTTGAGGAAAACTGTAATTATTTGTTTTGCAGAGGCTCCGGCATAGGAGAACAATGGACTAAGCTTTGAAAAGAAGAAAAGAGAAGCTCACATAAGCTCCCCGGTATTACCAACACAATTATGCAACTTTAGTAGTTAATTAAATAGGTAAAAGGGGGTGATTACAGAGAAAGTGATGTGTTTTTTTCAATGAATGGACCGCATCAAAACTGTAGGACAGTTTTTAAAAGGCACAAAAGAACAAGATGAGCCTGCTTTTTCTGTTTAATTAAAACCTGATGGCAAACTGCAGCAAATAAATCAATGTCATATGCTTATAAATCACATATTAAAGTTCGAATAAGTCAGGGGTCAGAGATCTCAGCACTGGCCTTGAGAACCCCAATTTGTTGACGGAGAGAAAAATACCAGAAATGATGAATGCAGAAACGCCATGAGGATGGCTTTGAAATCCAAGCCGATTTAGGGTGGCTTTTGAGGCACTGGCCACGTACTTCACGGAACAAGAGAACGAGATCCAGCAGGATTTCTGCTGCCTGCTGTCAGATGTAGCCGTTTTGTAGGCCTTGTTTTGAGGACGCTATGTTTCCTCCGATCACACAGGAGGCCAGGGAGGGAAGAAAGCAGGAATGAGTACCTTGGGCCTGAGCCGCGGAGCTGTGGGAATACCCCAGGGCCAGGAGCGCGGTCTCCACCAGCTGGCTAAAGAGGACGTCTTTTCGCACCAGGACGAACTCGGCGTGCTCTTCTCGGTTGTCATATTCCAGAGAGCCGTCCAGCTGCTCCACCACACAGAAGACAGGAATCATCAAACCTGGGAGGACACAATCCAACAGCAAAAACACGGACGTTACAAGGCAGTCTGGGCCACCGGGAGGAGAAGGGCGAGGCAGCTCTAAAAGCTAGGCCCAGAACATGGGGTGGACAGGTCTGATCGTTTCGGGTCCCCTGTAAACCTGAAGGTGACGAGAGCGGTTGTCTTTATGACTGAGCCATTGTAGCAGCATTGCCAAGTGCTGGGGCAGAAGACCTCCAGTTCTAGAGATTAAGAGGCAGTCTGTAGCCGGGCGGTGGTGGCGCACGCCTTTAATCCCAGCACTCGGGAGGCAGAGGCAGGCGGATCTCTGTGAGTTCGAGACCAGCCTGGTCTACAAGAGCTAGTTCCAGGACAGGCTCCAAAGCCACAGAGAAACCCTGTCTCGAAAAACGAAAAGAAAAAAGAAAAAGAGGTACCAACTGGAGGTGCCCAGGGTGAGGGGACCATAGGACCTTTAGTGTCTACTGTTATTCTTCACTACCTAACACTTGTATTTTCAGGTCTGCCCTGTTTTTGTCTAGAATCTTATTTTAAAGCTGCCTCCAGTACCCAATAGGAGCCATGTTAGATCTCCAGGCCCGAGATGCTCCCTGACTGGATACAGGAAAGTCAACAAGAATTCCAAAGAAGTCCTCCCCTAGCCTTTCTCTTTTTCAATCTCAGTAAACAACCCACCAAGTGAGCCTGAAAAAAAAAAACAAAAAAAACCACAGCTCGTGAAGATCTCAGCTAATGTTTAACTAATATAAAACATACAGCCAAATGCAAACTTCACCTCCTTGGAATTATTTCATACACGGACACAAGCTACCCCTGGAAGGAGCCCTTTTCAGTGTTTGCAAAGAAGAAAGCATAAACTAACCATCCCAGAGAATAAAGCAAAGTTGTCTCTTTGGAAATCTGTTGAAATCTGTTGTCACTGAAATATTTCTCTGCTTCGTATCAAAGTGTGAAAAGCTTAAATTAAATGTTTAATTCACCACCCATTTTTCAGACCTTATTTTTTAAGGGGGAAAAAAAATCATGCAGGCATGTAAATCTAAACACAGCCGAAAGAAAAGAAGATCAAAGATTCACTGGTGTACCAGTAATAAACATGGACTCTGCCCCGCGTAATTCACACAGATCAGGACACTGTGGAATGAGGGTCTGCTCTGGGTCTCTGTACAGCAAAACACAAAAATTCTGGAGGCTACACGAGCAGGCAGAGGGAGGGCTGAGAGGCTGTGCTGGTCTTGGGGCAGGCAAAATGACTGGGAAGGGGCCCCCAAGTACAGGGCAAATAGAAGGCTCTAGAAGCCTTCCCTGCTCTCACCCCAGGTGCCTCCCACTTCCCTGTGACCTGGCAGAGCCGAGTGGAGAAGCAGACGCTGCAGACTCCTGGTCCACAGATGTAGGTTTTTGTTCTAAAGATAAATACAATGGTGCAACTGGTTCCCACGTGCTAATTATTATTATTAAAGATAATAAGTATTGGGTGTAATTATTAAATATCATTATTAACAATAATCATACACATTACGAATCGTTATCATTAAAGTTCAGGGTAATTATTATTAAGCCCGCCCAGCGGTCGAGCGCGTCTCGCCACACCACACTCAGGACAGCTCTTGACTCAGGGATGGATCCCCTACAGCAAATGCACCGGGCTTAGGAGAGCTCCTTGGAAAATCAAGGGAGCAGTGAGGGAGCCCGAGTTTTCGGAAAAGGAGACAATTCAGCACGGTGCTCCATCAAGGGCTGTTTTCCTCAGTTATCAGCACTAGTTCCTGGAGTATTTACGGCTTTATTTATGTATTTCTGGGGAGTTATTCCCAAATATGTCTGCACATACGTCATACATGGTACAGGTTGGACACCGTCCACACCATCTTCCCATCATCATCATCATCATCCGGACAGTATGTATTCATCGCACCTACTGCGTGCCAGGTCCTATCCATCGCCCCACAGACGTAGGTAAGAAAGAGTCGCCAATGGCTTCTGCCCCCCACTGCAGCTGGAGATCATTGTAAAACCTTCCTAAGCAAGAAAAATGACATTTTACACAGCCCATCCAGGAGAGCCCTTCCCAGCACGGAGAGCCCCATTGAGACCTTTTAACTCCTGCATGCTGGCGTGCGATCTCTGTCAAAGGAAGCAGGCTCATTTTCTCCTGCTGGTGACTTACGCGTAGGCGCACACACAGCCAGGTAGACGGTGGGGCCATAAGCGGTTTCGCCAGTAAGACCTGTGTGTACACAAGCTTTGGTGCTGAAAATTCATGTGCGGTTCCTAATGTCAACGTCTGAGTGTCACACATCTGGGGACCACAGATGAGGCCTTTCAGTGAGTCGGACTTCTCTGCACAAGCCAGCGTTCACCCAGTGGCTAAAAGCAAGCGCAAGACTGGCTGAGGGGATCCTATTAATTCCAAAGTAACAGTATAACCCGTTTATATGTACAAAATGGTGCATAAAATCCCAGGGATCTATAATCTGTAAGAGACTTCTGTTTTATGGCTGTCAATAGGGGAACTGGCTCCTAAGCACGTTAGTTCAATGACTGCAGGGCGGAACTGTTAACTAGCCTACCAGGCAGGATCCCTTCTAGTCAGTCTCCTTCTAGATGTCACCTGCTGAGAAAAATAAGATGGCTCCCTGGAGAAAGGGCTGAAGCATGACCCAGAGCTCAGATGCCCAGCGCAGTGTAAAAGCTGTCGACAGGGGCACACGTGTTTGGAACGCCTGACCTGGGGGCCGTGAAACAGGGGGTTCCCCAGGCTCACTAGCCTGACAGTTTGGTCAATATGAAAAACTGTGGGTTCAGTGGGATGCCCTGCCTCAAAAAATAAAAATAAAAATAAATAAAAAATAAAAACAGGCAGAAAAATGATAGAGAAAGACACCCAACATCAGCTTCAAACCTATACATACGCACAGGGCAAGCCACACACACGGACACACATACACACACACACACATACACACACATACACATACACACACATACACACATGCACACACACATACACACACATACACACATACACACGTACACACATACATACACACACACATACACACATATACACACACACATACACACATACACATACACACACACAAATATCATAACAGGCTGCATCTCATCGCTATGAAAAGGAACCTTTTTGCTAGTACTTGACCGATTTAACAATTACAGTTTTATAATCAAGTTCAGCTATAACCAAAAAAGGGCCCAAGAAACCGATGCAATGACTAACGATGAAGTAACAGTAAAACACTATAATTGAAATGAAAATTAAGGCGTGGGACTAAAGAGCCATTGAAAACAGGTCACCCCTGAAGGGAGTCAGCCATAAAAGGATGGACAGAAATGGGGACCCCCAAAGAGAAGTAATTAATTACTCAGCTGGTCCTACTACTGCTCCCAAGCAAAGGAAGAGGAAAAAAAAAAAAGACACAGGTAGGGTATTTTCAAAATACTTCAAAAATAAATTTCACAGTGGGAAGAATAAATAAAATAAGTTCAATAAAAAGCCAGGAGCATAAAACTCAGCGGAGTTATAGGTTATAAATGGCCACAGAGAAAGGAAAAATACAAGGAGCCCTCTGGCCCTGGCCCTGCATTGGCGCTCACGGCATTATTTTTTCTTTTATTGTAGCACAGACCCATTTCCAGATGATCAAGTGGAGAACTTTGGACCTTTTGATCATAAGCCTTGTTAAGCCTTTTACAATTGAGGGAGGCAGGCAGGTAGTTTAACGCGAGGCCAGGCACTTGGGTCCCAGCCATTCACTAAAAACCCAAGACCGGTTCAGGCAAGTGGGACAGAAGCCATCCTCTCTCATCCGGGACACAAAACATGGCTGGCTCTCTCCATTAGGGAAACGCTGCTTCCCCACTGCCGTTGGTTATGATACTAAGACGGCCATTTTCAGGGTGCGTCAAGCAGGCCCTGGTGACAGCCTCTGCCCCACCACCGTGTAGACAGGCAGGAGGTGGCTAAATGCTGAGAAGCCCTGGGGTGGGAGGCAGGGGGCCCTTGAGTCAAATCCTGCCACTGGGACTCTTCGCCAGTGTCAATGACTGTTTTTAACTTATCTGGAGCTTCCCAAGACTCAAATTCTCCCAGCTAAAAATGGAAATGTGTGTGTCTGTGTGTGTGTGTGTGTGTGCGCGCAATACATCTAGGCCATCTAAGATGTAGTTCTCAAACATGCTACCTACGCTTCTGTTTAGAATATGAGTATTGAAGCCATTTTCCAGAGGGGGGGGAGCAACCATTTCTTCGATACTTTTCGGTAAGCCATGCTCATGACACTAAAAAGTATTTCTTCAAATAAAAATGACACTGACAGTGACTGAGCAGAGCCTACGGCTAAGTGACCTAATGAAACCGATAATCACTAGACAACTTATTATACAAACAATAACCGACAGCATTCAACACGGCCCTGGGTGGCTCTGCCTCAACGGAGACACGCGGTAAGTATAAAATACACTCGGTTTTAACGACTTGATGCCAAGAAAGGAACAGAAGTCATTGCACTGTAAAATATCTTAGAACAACGAGGACACTAAGAGAGACTTACAGAGACCTAATCTACATGGGAAAGTATAAAAAGACAAGATCTCCTGAGTAAATTGGGAGCATAGGGACATTGGGGGAGGGTGGAAGGTGGAAGGGGGGAGGCAGGGAGGGGAGCAGAGAAAAATGTAGAGCTCAATAAATATCAATAAAGAAAAAAATTAAAACAAAGCAACAAAAAATCCCTTAGAAAACGAATTCCATGTAGAAATAGTATTTGAATAAACTGAGTTAAATAGTTAAAGTGAATGTTATCTGTTCCTTTAGCTTGTTTCAAGTGGGACCGTCAGCAATCTCAGAAGCACCTTGAATTGTATTTCTGTCGCTCAAGGCTGCTGCGAGCAGTCAGCACCAACACACACAATGGCTTCCCTCACACAGGGCAGAACCACCACAAGCCAATATTAAAGCAAGCCTGTGGTTAGGATGAGCATTTCTTGCCCCGCCCACCTTAGGTGAGGAGCGCTTTCCTTTGGCTTCTAGATCATAGGTGAGCACAGAACAAAAGTCATTCTCTCCTTTAGCTCCAGATTCCCCGATGTGACTGCCTGTCTTCTGTGCTGAGTGGGCCGTGGGCAGCCACTCGATTCCTGACGCTACACGGTCTGTGTCCTCACTAAGGCTCGGCCGCCTCCTTTTCCACTCACGATCTTCAAGGGGTGCTACCACACCGGCCCAGGCAGAATGAGAGGAGCTAGAGTAATCTCCAAAGCTCTCAGTATTTAGCCTCAGTGAGGAGAGATGAAAGTCAGGCCAACCACATGGGAATCCCCGTGGCGAGACATTAGGGATGGAATCAGCCCACTGATCACGTTCTCCTGCCTGGCCTCTCATGTAACCTAAGCTAGCTTTCCTTTTTCCTCAGATTTATCACAGGAAAGGGTTATCAATGACCTCCTCTAACCAATTAAGTCTGTAATGATCAGAAAAAAGACACAGCCAAGGAAGACCAGATCAACTCAGCCCACATTCTTTGATGCTATGAATGCCACCCATGGCAAACTGACACCTCGTCCTTTCAGCCAACTTGCTACACCCCTGAGAGGCCTGTGTTGTTGGTTTGGTAAGTGTTTTAAGAACTCCCATTCCTGGGTACCATGCTAGGCCTGAAACAGTTTCCAAAATGAAGGTCTGTACCTCAGGTAGGACAAACCAGGAGAGAAAAAGACTCAAGGCCAAGGGACATACTGCACCCTCCCTCCCAGCCTCTTTGTCTTCTGAGTCCACCCTCTTTCTTCTGATCTGCCCACTGAATGACAGCAGCCAGTCCCAAGAGGTAGCAGGACTGCTTTTCTACCCCCTCGGGGCTCCTAGGGCCCACCCATTTCAGAAAAGAAGGCAGTCACAAGGCCACTCCTTGTGGGGGGGGGAGGGCCTTCAGGCTGTCCGGTCTGACCACCTGAGAAGGTTCCAGGGTTAAGTGAAGATTACAAAGGCTGCTGCTGACAGAGCCGCTCAGATCTGTTCCTTACAGAAACTGAAGCAAATACCTCGACAGCTTCCATAATAAATAAATCCTAGACGAAGCCCTAGAAAGATGGAAGTAATTTCCAAAGTGGACTTAATATAGGGCTTTCCAAGGCTGGGGAGAAAGGAAGGGCCATCTTTTCCCTGTTACAATTTACTAGAAAATTGAGAGGATTTACTTGTATAATCTTCTCTCTCTCTCTCTCTCTCTCTCTCTCTCTCTCTCTCTCTCTCTCTCTCTCTCTCTCACACACACACACACACACACACACAGAGAGAGAGAGAGAGAGAACAGGAGTAACGAAACAATATCCTACCCTTTTCTTCCTACCCTAAAACAAACCAGCAAAATTTGAGTGCCAAGAATCACAACCAGAAACAGAAAACAAAACTAGCGTTCTCTTTCACCTCCTGGTTGGGCCCGCAGATAAAATTTCAAAATTAACCAAATATGCCTTTCCCGTAGGACCCTGCCCCCGCCCTGGGGTGTCCTTTCCTTCTCTCTCAGGTGTGACTTTCTGAGGTAAAGGCAACCACATTCCAAACCCAGCTGCCTGCTCCCTCGGGGGATGATGTGGAAATTTTCTGAGATTAATTGATAAAAAGAAGTGACACTTTAGGAGCGGGGATGTAGCTCAGGGGCGGAACACTTAGCAGGCCAGTACAAGGCCTACGGTTCTTCAGCGACATTTGTTTCAAAAAGACAGGACATTTTGCTTAGGAATGGCCATAGTGTCTTCTTCTCCTCCAAGCAAGACTGAGTTCCTCCACCTTCTGTAAACCTCAGGCAGATGCTCACACAAACCGAAAATGGCCACCCCAGCACGGCAAGCTGCTGTCTTATGGGACCACTGTCTATACACACTCTATGACTGACTGGGGACATCCGTGTGCGTGACGTGACCGGAGCGTCATGTTTCCTTCCGAAGGAGCCTAACGGAGGAAAATGTCAGGTAGTGTTCCCAAAAAAAGGGATAAAATTTTCATCGGTTGTAGGGGTAAAGCAAGAGTATTGTCTGGGAACCAGGGAGTCATCCAAGGCTTCAGGACTTGACCTGGGGCCTTCCGGGCCTTGATGGTGCTCCAGGGCCCAGCATTGCTTCCTTTCCTGACCTTGGGCTGTTGGTTTCAGTCCTCCCTCACACAGAGGTGGACAGCAGCACATTCTAGAAGGTCCCCAGGGGGAGGGTTACAGTCAGCTCTGCAGAAACAACCCAAGGCGAAGAAAGCCATAAACACAGTAGTCTGATTTCCTGTCCACCATGACTCATGATTGGACGCCAGTCAGTAAAGGTTCAACAATAAAACCTCTTAATGGATCTCCCACCCTCTCACCGTTTGGGAACAGGAAAGGTTGAGAAGGGTTATCAGGCGATCTTTGACTCTCAGAATTATTTGTGGTAAAATCAGATACTTTTTCAACCCCTGAAGCCGACCCTAATCTTAGGAATTAAGTCCGAAAGTAAAACCAGGGGTGGGTGGGTGGGTGTGGCACGGGTTCAGTGCCAGCCTCAGCACGGCAGGGTGGAGCACCAGCTGCAGTATCCCCTACCTCTGCTGCCAGGCCCGTCCTCGGGGCTAGCCGTCACAACTCAACCCGAAGGAGGTCTCAGGAGGTGGGCAGAAGCAAGGGTAGATGCCTCACTAACACTTCACCTCACAGAATTTCAGGGGCAGGATCAAGTCAGAAGGCAGTCTGAAGCCAAGACCTCATAGCCACACAGAGGCACGCCGTGGTCACTAACTTACCTAAGTAATAAGGAATGACTTACACCTGGGAAGGCCACCGCGGCCATCCCCGGGTCGCAGCAACACCTGGCCTGTGGCCGGCTCAGGGTGAGGCCCACCTTTAGTCAAACCTCCAACTCCGCCACGCCCCGCCTCAAGCCTGACCTACTGTGTGCCGGAAACCAACGGCAGGTTCAGTTTAACAAAAACGCTAGGTGCGTTTCGACATTAATCACCTCTATTAATAAGCAGTGTGAACTACTCCCCCCCCCCACCAGCACCAGATTTCCCGGCTGGGCTGTCAAACTGCCAGCCTCTCTCTGGGGCCTCCTGCCCTGTAGTGAGCATCAGATGACCGGGGAATACTTTCTAGGAAAAAGACAGGCACAAGTGGATCCCGGAGCTGGCCTTCCCTCGGGCAGAGGAGGCAGGCCAGACCACAAGGTCACGCATGTCCTCGAGTGGGCACAGGTTGCTGGAATATGCACGGGGGTGGGGGGGCACTGCGGTTGACCCCGTGTGGGCTCTTGGCCTGCCGCACACACCATGACACATGGGGCACGGAGCGGTCCTACACTCCATAGGATGGTGGCGTCTTCTTTAACTTCGGACACTGCAGAGAAAGGTCAATCCCATGGCACATGGCTTCGAGACACGTCATTCAAAACTAAAAACTTAAAGGTTCTTTTCACCCTTGTGAAAATGTACCCATCAAAAGATGCACGGGGTGTTAAAAGGGACGGTGGCATGTTTTCAACGTCGCCAGGATTCGTGTCTTCCGTCAAAATGAAATTTTATCTTAGGTTGCTGCGAGGGTAGGTTTTCAGGCACGCTCACGGGGACATGCATTTACCTCTGTCCCCTTCCCAGGACATGGGTGTACAAAAGCAATTTGCTACTGAGAGCCCCGAAGGTCAAGGGAGAAGGGAGTCAGTAAAACCTGTCCTTATCCTATCTGCCTCCTTACTTTGGGTTTTGAGCTCTGCCTAAATATTATTTTATCTAATTCAAACTTTTTTTTAAAAAAAAAATCTTTGATTAATTTGCCAGGGTAATGTTCAGGAGAGGTTAACTGTGCTGAGGTTTTTCTAGCCAGGAATTAATAAAGGAATGTAGTACTCACTCTCAGCGAGCCAGGACTACCTTTATTTCTAGTGGGAATACTTCACAACACAGGCATGTTTCCTTGGGAGAGTGTAACTCAAAAAAAATTATTAAAAATTGAGATCAACGTTCGTGCAGAACCTCACAGGAAATCATGAACGTGGAAAGATTCTCATCAAATAAAAACTGAAAAGCAAAGTTTTGATATTAAGAAAAAAAAAGAAAAGGTTTCTCCCTCATAAAAAAAAAATCCTACTATGTCTAGGGTTCAAATAGTTAAACATTTATGGGTATTTAACAGAAATGTAAACTAAATCATCACTATGAAATAAATGGATGCAGACGCCCCAGAATGGACCCTCGGTGGATGGCCAACGGGTATCCCCTTCACCACGCCCTGACTCTCATCTCCACCAAATGCCAACGGAGGGGGAAAAGGGACCAAGTCTAGGAAGTGCTGCACGCTTCCAGAGCCGCAAAGTCAGAATCAAAGTGTGCATCTTCGGTCTCTCAAGGGACAACGAGCTCCCAGCCTACAATACATTGTTACTGTGACTACAATACATTGTTACTGTGACTTCCATGGAGCTGACAAAGCCAGGGAAACCGGGTCTGGTGGAATCCTTCCCGGACACGATATTTTAAGTATACTTGTACCTGTGTGATTTACAGCAATTATTTAAAACGGAAGACTAGTATCCCCCCCCCCGGGATTCTAAGACATGCTCTTTTATGATAAAGAATTGTGTGAGCCCACTGCCTATGACACCGCACTGAAATTCTAGTCGTTTTGGTTTTCGGAGACATGGTTTCATTCCCCAGCCCTGGATACTCTGGTGCTCACTAGGGAGACCAGGCTAGTCCCATCCCCACCCCCCAAACAAACCTTGCGTGATTCTCTTGTCTCTGCCTCTCCTGTGCAAGGATTACAGCATGAACCATCACATCCGGCTTTTCGTCCTTCCCAAGGTCGGTCACAGGCTGCCACCCAGCCAAAGGAGGAATGTGATTTCGTATTTCTTAATTAAATATTTCTAAAGTCTAAGATGACTTGTTTCCTGAATTAAAAGTGAGATGCCCTTGCCCTAAATAAAATATAAAATTCGGCCTTCCTTCAAGCAAAAAAACCCTAGAACCTTTTGGTAGCATTTTAAACTGGGGGGGATTCCAAATACGTACATCTCAACTTCAAAAAGATTTCACCTCCCCTAGATTACTAGATTTATAGTTTTTTTTTTTTTTCATTTCTGAGGCCATTTCTAAAGCCTTACACTGACTCTGAGCGTGCTGTAACTCAAGGCTGGAGTTTCCATAGCTCTAAAGTCACAAGAATAACATAAAAGAGCCAGCAGGAAGGCCCAGCATTAAGGAGACGAGGATCCCGCGTGGGGTTAGCTCACAGCATAGGTGCAGGTTTGTGGGCGTCTTAGAGCAGAGCCATGGAGGGAGCAAGTACTCTTTCTTGTCTCAGAATGGGTGGAAGGACACACAGCAGCCCCCAGGGGTGCAAGTTCACCTCCCTACCTTGTTAACAGAAGGACAGACAGACAGACAGATCTGTTTTCAAGCCCAAGGCTGTGTTTATTACACATAAGGCTGGCCGTGAGGAAGGTGGCTCCTGGAGCCATTACTGTCAGCGAAGCAGAGAGCCGCGTTTCAGAAGACTCCCCTGGTGGAGAAGAACCATCTCTCTCAACCTTGCTTTCAAGATACACATCAATCTCCAATATAATTACGTTTGACAGAATAGAAGCTCTCGGCAGCTAGCCTGTTTACAATAAATGCCCAGTTTGGGTACACGAACTGTATTTCAGCCTTACAAATATCAAACACAAAACCTACAACGGTCCCATTATGAGGCCGAGAATTATTTTGCTATAAATCTTTTTATTGGAGAGCCCAGGGGTTTACTGTGCAGCTTGCTCCCCGCTAACCGCTGGAACCGGGAGAAGAGGGAGGTATTGGACACCTGACCCTGTGCTAACTGGGGGTCCCATGCATTTCTATCAGTTTACGGTCATCCTGAACGTTCAAGTTGACTCCAGTTTCCCATGGAGGCAGAAACCCCAATACTAACGATCTCACCAAAGGCGCATCGTTCCCAGGGGTTCTCTTTCTCCCCACATCTCTTGGGAACTAATGATCGCTGGCAACCTTTCAACGGTAAAGCTCCGGTGTGGGGTGGAGAGCACAAGTTAACCATAAAAATCTGCTTAAGGCACAAACCTGCTCTATGACCGAGCCTTTAAATGGAGTTAGTCTTGCTGAAAATTACACAGACATTCATTCGAGAGGGGCAGGGAAAAAAAAAATCAGAATCACCTTCTTTATCCCTGAAAACTGACTTGACCTGGGTCTTCGAAATGAAACGATTTCCTATCCCAAGAACAATCTTTCCTCCCTGGGCTCCCACGACAGGGGCTCTGAGTCTCCTGATAACCTTACTGCCAAATCTACGAGACAAGAAACTGTCTGAAGGTGCCTTCGGACCTCAGTGTGGCCGACGGCCCTGCAAGCCCGGGCTCAGCCCACCTTTGTCTCCAGAGGGGCTGCTCTGCCAGGGACCACACCCACTGACACTGACCCTCTGGGAACCTGCTAGCTGTCAGGTCAAGAGAAGCCAAGTCCTTCCATTCCCTGACAATC
>JAQHUG010000304.1:1204447-1232409 GCA_028555095.1 Dicrostonyx torquatus | reverse complement strand
CCACAGGCCGTACCACCAATCTTAATCCTTCCTGTTGCAGCTCCCAGAAAGATCTGATCAAGTAATGACCTCAAGAAAATGCTCAGCAACTCTTCAAAAGAATAGTCCCTCCTCAGTGCATTGACTGAGCGCAAGCTTGGGCTGTAACCGTGCTAGGGGCTTCAGAGTTTACATTCTGGGCTCGGCCACGAGAGGCTGCTGACCCTAGGGACACTGTCATGGCCAGGTTTGCAGGAACTGTCAGCTTTCCCAGTAGCAAACCCAACCCAGAGAGAAAACTTAGCTGCTTGGTGGCTGAGTGTTGGCATTCCCTCAGAGGGGTTCCAAGTGTGGGCTGGGGGTGGGGTGGGGGGGTGACAAGAGGACTGAGAACGGAAGCCGGATGCTCTGGGCTCAAGTGACAGTCCACGCCACCGGAGGGACAGCAGGTAAGGTGAAGACAAGGAGGCGCAGGCTCCCCCGTGTTTGGGGAGAAGAAAGACAGCTGTGGCTGGGCCTCAACCTTTCTCCTCAGCTTAAAAACTCCTGAGAACTTTGGCAGGAGGAGCTCGGGGACCTCTCCTAGCTCTCGCTGAGGTAGGACAAGTTGTCATCTCTGTGGACATCCAGAGATTAATCCACAGGTTAAAAGAGGGTCCCTTGTACCTCAGGTAGAAGTCAAGAAAACGTCACATCCTTAGGCCAAGTGCAGGCTTTGTGGTTCCCCGGGCGGTGGACGTCCCGGGAAAGGCAGACCCCGGCTAATAAACCCCATGGAAGAGAAAGAACCACTGTGGTCGACCCTGCCTCGCCGGCCAGCCTACGGCTTGGTACAGTCTGCGCCAGGTCCGCCTCATTTTTCTTAATGATGTTTTTAGTATTCCTTCACTCAATTAAAGTAGAAATGGATATGGCATCTTCTGACTGTATAATTGTTATTGTAATCTGTTTCCGATCACGGCTTGGAAATGGGTCCAAGGCAACATAAAGTCTCTACTGCCTCAGAGGACGAGCCGTTGTCGTTTTACTACAGCCCTTAAAGAGACATTTGTCATGTGCCTCCGTTACCATCTTCGGATTATGACAAAAGAAAGTTTTTTTATATTAACCAAAAAAATAATAATAATGTTTCAAAACAGCCATTTTAAGAGTTTTATATGAATGCATTTTTTTCTAATAAGCTATGAGCAATATCAATTTTGGCTTTCTTTGTTATGTGTAAACACGAAGGCAGTGAAATGCTTAATTTTTCATGCTGACGTCATCAGAAAAATATCAAAATATGGCTTCTTTTTTACTGTAAGCCTCTGGTCACTTCTCTAGAGCCGTGTGCCTTCTCTCTCTGCAAGGAAGAGATTTTCGTACGATGAGTTAGGACAGGAGCGATACACTTGTCTTCCGGTTATGTGCCAGAGCCAAGCAGAGAGCTTCTGGAGGAAGACAGGGGTAGGGCTCCAGGAATGTGCTGGAACCCCAGCTATACCCCGAGAATGCCTGCAAACTGCCTGCCAGACTTCAGGGGTTTAGAATCCACTCTCTTATCCGGAATCCACTCTCACCCCTGTCTGTACAAGGCTCCAGGAAAACAAAGGCAGGCGCTGAGCCCTGTGGAGCCGAGAACGAGAACCCACGAGTGGGCATCAAACACGCGTGGGCTTAAAACCGTGTCTGCTTTGAGAAACAGCCGCTGGTGGGGCTGGCTTCTTCCCTTAGCTTTTTTTTTTTTAATCTTTCTTTTTATGTTAATACCACAGCCTGATAACCAGCTGTGCAAGGGCAGAACTCTGGGGTGACAAATGAGGCCACCGAGCTAAGAGAAGTCATTTTGCCTCCCGCAGTAACTAACAGTATCAGAGAAACTGAAGACTGTTTCCTGGGAAGGGGGGGGGGTCACTTTCCTAACACACAGGACCAACAGCTAACGGGCAGGCCTGTCGCACACTGACGCGACTTACCGACGGCTGGATGCCAAGGTTTAAAATGCCCGACACCTTCATTAAGTTACTTTTGCTCGGATGTGCTCTGCTTTGCAGGTTTGGGCGTTTTTTTATGCCTCGCTCCACCTGGCAATTATAACGCCCGCTCGATCTGCCTTCTCACCGGTATCGTTATTTTAGGTGAGCGAAACCCGGTGGATTTCATCATGGGATCCTCATAATACCTCTGTCGTCCTTACTCTTCGGCCTCCTGCTGGGTGGGACTTTCTGATTTGGGCTTTAGAGGTCTAGATATTGATTTTAAAACTCACGCCGTGAGCTCGGTTACCGCACCTGCCGCGTCTGAGATATACTTAATTTACAGCTTCTTGTCTCGCTTTTGTTAACTCTGCAAAGCCTCACCAATATCAGCCAGAGACAAGAGAGATGACATCTTCTAATGCCTTCTGTGTCATCTAATTATACTTATCAGTTTTTAATCATTTGCGATTAATCAATGAAACAATTCTGTTGATTGAAAAATTATATATTATATATATATATATATATATATATATATATATACACACACACATGTAAATATATAGTGATTATGTTCCATGACTTTGAAAACTTCACCATGGAATTTTCTGTTGTGTCTGAGGATTGTTGAGATCCCACAGTCTTGCTGTGTGGCCCAGACTCAACATTCGGCCCAGGCTAGTCTCAAACTCAGATTTCTCCGGCTTCAGCCCCTCGGGTGCTGGTATTACAGGCATAAGCCACCATGCTCGGTGTCACAGAAGATTTTTTACAGACACACCATGGTATGTCAGGCTCATGGAGCGTTATCTCCACATAAGGGGGGGGGGAACCACACGTTCGGTTACTCGAAAGCAGAAAAAGAAGGAAGGTTTCTCCGGGAAACGGTGAACAGGGCTATAGAGGAACTCCACCTGTATGTTTCAAGAACAAAACAGAACTCTGCAAGTCCCCAGCTGACTTTTGTGCTAACTCACACCTCAGCTGCGCGCGGGCATCTACTCTGGCTTTGGAGATACCGCCCGCTTTATCCACGAGTGACAGGCGATGAAGCCTTTGTGTTTAAAGGCCCTGCTTCTAATACTCAGACACTTTTGAAACCTCTCCTCTCCCGCAAAACAAAAGAAATCCGCAGCTCACCTTGCCGGCTTGCGAAATTAACGCTGAAGAGCCCCTGTGCCTGGGAGTGAGGAAAGATCCACGCAATCAAAGACAAGAGGGAAATCGCTCCTCAAACTGCCATAAAGAAAATAAGGAAAACGAAAAGGCAAACTCTCCTCCATTTTTTTTTTTCAGCTCAGCATAAAGGTCTCCTACTTGAAACCATTTTCAGTTACACACCCCCCCTCTCTTTTTTTTTTTTCAAAAAAATAATGAGTTAAAATGTATGGGTTCGGTCCAACATTTCACTGCTGTTCCTGTTCTCGGGGAGCAGGGGGGAGGACATGTTGCCAAAGTTTCTGAGCTGAGAGTTTGGGCTGCTAATTTCCCGTTCACAAAATCTAAATTCTCCTTATGCATCTCTTACCACTCACGAAATAATATGAAACAGGATTATATCACTGCAAATTGAGACATCTTTATCAAAATAAAGAGCGGTGATGCCAACATTTCATTTGTCATTTACCGCTTGTCACTTGTCCCTGACAAACTGTTACACATACAGCTTTTGTCAAGTGCTGCTCTGTCTCTAAATACGTTCCAAAATGCCACTGTACCTCGGCCGGCGTCAGCGTAAAGAGTAAAAATTACTACGCTACCGCACATCTCTTACAGAGCTGTTTCGCAGCCTACTTATTAAATAAAAATATGCAACTATCTTAGTGAGAGGCGTGCTTCCTGCCATGAAGAATGGCTTCTGGGACCCCGAAACAAAACAAGCTGTGGACATGGCTTGGACACCAAGTGTGGACTCATCCGTTCTCAGGCTAAGAACCTACATCAACTTTATCTCCACAGGAACCAAAACCCAACTCTCAAATGATATCCGTCTCCAGGGAAAACGATACAACGCGGAGCACACCTCTGTTGGTGTCGCACACTCCTTAAATCTTCGCATAAACTGTTTTCCCACTGATTTCTTGTTTTGCAGAAGAAAAGAGAGGGGTGGGAGGAAGCGGAACCGGAAGCAGCAGCAGCAAACAGTGTTTCAAATCACCCAAGGAAAGCCATCAAGTCCCGGGCCGTACCGCCAGCAGTACCTCAAAATTCACCATTGTCTTTGCCTGAAATAACTGATCGACTTGCCCTTAAAATTACTCAAATCCATAATCTCAGCTATCTTCTGAGCAATCATTAATCTATTTGCCCTTCCCATGGAGAGAGAGGAATTAAAAAGAAAAAGGAGTCAATACGGGAAGGAAGGCTAGCTAGGATGCAGGGACCAACCCTGCTGGCCACAACCTCCAGGAAAGGATGGTATTGCTTATTTTCTGCCCCAGTTCAAAAACTGAGGCTTAGGGGACATCCCGGCACTTTGAACACCACACGCACATGCACACAAGTGCACACGCTCGCGCGCGCACACACACATGCATACACGCGCACTCACACATACGTGCACACGCACGTGCACATGCTCACGCACGCACACACACATGCACACGCACTAACACCACACGTGTGCGTGCACACACATGCATGCACACGCACTAACACCACACGTGTGAGCGCACACACACATGCATGCACACGCACTAACACCACATGCACACGCACACACGTGCACATGCTCACGCGCGCGCACACATGCATGCACACGCACTAACACCACACACGCACGTGCACAGAGCACACCACTGCAGCAGATCTTCACTATATAATGGTCAGGGGGTTTCTGCTGATGGAACACGAAACTTCCAAAATTACTTGAAACACCAAATTACACTCAGGACTCTGAGGGGCGGATACCCTATGTTCTGTTTTAATGTGTATGTTCCCATGGCATATATATATATATTTTTTTAACCAAGTATGTCTTTATTTTAATAACAGGCCAAGGGCTAAAAGCACTTAGGGGAGGGCTATTTTTCTGCCTCAGCAGAACCACAGAGGCCATGTTAGACGGTGGGGTGACCCGAGAGCCTACGTTCACGCTCTTCTTAAAAGGCCTCAAACCTTTAACTTTAAGACAGTAATAGCAGTGTGGCTAGGCGAGGGAAGCCTGTCTTGAGGCACTGGGTCCTCCCTCCAAACATATGCTCCGGCTGCCAGCCCTACCTTATGGCATTCGTCCTTGGAAACAGAGCTCTCTCCGTGTCCCAGTGTTGACAATTCTAAGGATCTTATACATTTCAATATTATATAAATAGCTGTGCTCTTCCCTATCGGCACGTCTTTCGAGACAGTAAAATGACTGCTCCTCTCCAGCGGATCGCGGGTCTACACCTGACCTGACGCACGTTTCCCGGACTCTTCGTGCCCGTGGAGACGATTAAGCTAAATGTTGCCGCGGGACATGAGGTCCTGCCTGGCAATCTCGCCCCCACTCGCTTCTGCTCCCATGCATCAAGTGTGCAGTGCAGAACGATGCCTTTTCCCCCTCACAACAAGGCAGCTATGTGCTTGAGAGGGACCTGGAAGCAAGGCCAGCGCCTACCTCAGGCAGGTTTGCTATATCCGGTGACCTCAGCCAGCAGTCCTCCAATAAAATCCAGTTGTTTTTTTTTTTTTAAAGTAAAATGTTCTTCAAAAATAAACAAATTTTTCCCAGGAGCAGATATCTCAATAAGACATTCCCAATGCTTAAATACCCGCCCCCCCAAAAAAAAAACTAGAACACTTAAGACCCCCTTTAAAAAAAAACATTAAAAAATTATAGGAAAAAGAAAAATACCAAAAAGATTTCTGATGTTTAATGCCTCCTATCAGCAAATACACCATCTGGTACAGCCAAGTGCTGTTCATTCAGTTTAAATAAAGCTGTCTGGAAGGTTTCTCTTGAAACCAAACCCTAAAAAGTGAAAATGTTCCCGCTAACAATGACCAGCCAGGAAGAGGACAGAGGCCTGGCCTCCTCTGCCAACTTCCCGGGCCCCACTGTCATTTGGGGTTGTAAGTCCCCAGGGCCGGGGAGGCGTTCCGCACAGCGGAACTGTTTCCGGGGTCATCTGGTCCACAGTTAATTCATCTTTAATCCTCTCCTTCTTTTCTGAGTCTTCAAATAGATCTATAAGTTTTAATCAGCAATTGCACAAATATAAATGTCCCCGCCATCAATCACCCTCTCCCCCCCATCCTTATGGAGTGAATTACTAGCTGAGAGGGGCTCCAGTTCTAGTAAGTGAATGTCACCCAGCAGGAATATAAAGCTGTCAACACCACAGGGCTCTTGCCTGTCTAAACTCTCTCCCAGTCTTCATATGTTTTTTAAAGAGATATTAGCCTTTTTTTTTTCCTCCCCCAAGGACCTTCTACAAAAGCTGACTGTCAGATACAGCTGGGCACTTCCATTTACACACATGCCTTGAAAAACACAACATAAATAAGGAGCGGAGACATCCGAGGGGATACGGAGGAGACAAAGCAAAGACTGCTTGTCCTTGTTCCTGGGCGGCTATGGCTGGCCACATTGTAAACGCATCTGGGGTGGCCTAAGTTTCTTCTTACAAGGCAACTCGAGAGACTCCGAGGGAACACACACACCACTGCCACTGGTCCAAACCTACGAGGACGTTCACGTCCCTCCTTTTTATGAATGTCTAAGTCTCTGTCAAAAATCCTACCAAGCGCTCACTCTTTAAACAGGAGACTAGCAACAGAATTGTCTCTTGCAGCCAACGAAAACCATGCCTCTCTCCCTGCTTATCAAAACCGGTGGGATAAACTGCTATTTTACTGAGCAACCAATTAACATAATGATTTCCCTCATTTCTGTGAGAACGATTTTGAAGAAGAACTCAAGAAAAACAGGCATGCACCCCCCAAGGACTGTGCTCTGAGAGTATATGCCCATTCTCGTGGCGCGGAAAGACGGCAACAGACCCAAAATGATACCAAATGACTCAGCTAGAAATATTTTTGTGGTTATCTATGTTTCCTTTATCAGGAAAATCCAACAGAAGAGGTAGGACGGTAGAAATGCAATCTATTTTATATTTATCCTACATTAACAGAGAAAAGTTTCAATTAAGAATTTCTAGTTTCTAACTAGAAATATAATTTGAACGTCTCTTAAGTTTAGAATGCACATTTTCAAAAGGTTTGACTTTCAAATATTTTCGGCCAGCCTAGCACGTAGGTTACGTGATACCTACACGATTAGAGGTTATAGAGAAATAAAACTGGTAACATCTTAGAATTCATGTGGAATTCATGTGATAATGTGGAAACATTATCAACTGGAGCTCACGAAATAATTACTAAGGTTCAATCAAAACCTTCTCACTGCAAAATTTCATATTTCTAAGTTGTTATATTTTGAATGTCTCTAAATTAGTTTATTTCCAAAGAATCTATACTGCTATAGAGAATTGAGCTTTCTTTAAGGGCATATTTAAAAGTCCACCATATACAAAGACACCACATGCATGCTTACTATTGAGTACTGCAAACGTTGGTTATAGAAGTAAAATGTCATCTCACTTCCAGCTTGGGAGGCCTCTACCAGGCTCCTCACTGTTCCTAAATTAAAGGGCGCCTCCAAGGTGGTGACTGGAGATGCTGATTGAAAGAAATCTATTATTCTTGATAAAGGCAGTAAATTTCAGTATGTCTCAAATTCAAGCCCGGGGTCCAATGCAGCTATAATGTCAGGAAACTTGCAAAAGAACTCCCACTCCACACTACAGGTACCCTGGCCGGCAGACTGAAGCGGCTCCTTTCACAGTGTTCAGTGTGACACCGAGGAAACTCTGTTGAAGGGCAGCACAGTTTCTCACGGTTACGTTCCAAACTGTGGAGGGGCCTCAGAGAGCTCAGAGTGGGCGGTAAAGTAACGGAGACAGAAACGTTAGCTCTAAGGTTTTTCTGACATAAAAAGAAGACTTTCTCCAAGGATTTCCAAAACTGTTTTCACCAGACACGAGCAACACAAACCTGGTTCCTACCACACCTGTGATGTATTTCTCTCCCTAGTGTGCACATAGGTACATAGACAGACAGCAAGGCTGAAGCCACTGCCCCAGTCTTAGGACAGGGCACACACAAACCCTACCTTTGAAAAGTGAGCCACAGAATAATCAGGGGCTCTCTCTCTCTCTCTCTCTCTCCCTTCCTTCCTTCCCTTCTTCCTTCCTTCTTTGTCAAATTGAAAGCATATTTTCATATCTATAGATGGACCATACAGAAACCAAATCATGTTCTCAAAACTTTAAAAATTGAGAGGAAGGCTCCTCCTCAAGAGAAATGGCCAATTTAAAGATTTAAGGCCAGCCATCCTTAACATCTACCACAAAGAAAAATAGTAAAATAATCAAAAGCAGAGAAATGTCATCTTATTAGGAACATGGAGATGTTTCAGGCTAAGTATTTACTCCAAAATTCAATGTACACCGCAGACACAGGGGTGGGACCTTATCACCAAACTTTACCATAAATTTGTATCATTTTATGCTGGTCAAGATAAAGAATTACATTAAACACAATGCTGCTGAAAATGTCTAGGGTAAAGGGGAAACATTGGGCATAATAAAATTAAAGGAATGATTTATCCCAAGCAAAAAAGTCTGAATGGCATGTAAAATTGTACATTTCACATTTAAGAGACAGCTAGTTGACTGGCCTGTAACCCAGAAGATAGTTTAGTACTTAAATCTTTCGCTGATCTTATTTTCTAAGATTACTCACTAACCAGTTTTAAAGAAAGTATTTGCTGAAGTAATGAAAACATCAAAAGACTGTCTTTAGGTGATATTTAAATCTTGGGTGGGGACGCAGCAGACAGTAAACGAAGCTGCTTGCTATTTCTTGGCCAATTCTCTCATTCCTAACAAAGTTAAAAATGCCCGCATCTAAATTCTGCAGGCAACTTTAGCATCAAACCCGCCAAGAAGATAATAGATTCACCGGTGATTCTTCCTTTTTCATAGAACTTATTTTGTCTCTCAGCCCTGTCCGGGCTACAGAAAAAAAAAAAAAAAACCCACCAAAACCATTACCCCTGCTCCAGCCTGATCCTCCCTCTCTGCCCCACTAACACCAAGGCATTGAAGCTTCAATCCTAGAACAGTTCCCAGGCAAGGCAAAGGAGTTAAAACACGCAAGGGCTCTCTAGGAAAAATCTAGAAACAGTTAGCTGGCTGTGACACAGACCTGCCAACACCTCGGCACAAGGTGGCAAAGTGCCCAAAAAATGCCACCCTCTGGGTAAACCACTTTCTTCTTATAACTCGAGATGAAGCCTACTACCAGTTGCAGAGAGGCGACCAGGGGCATTATCTGGCAACCTGGATTTGACTTCCTGTAATCCTACACCGAAAGAGCGCCTAATCAACCTGAACCCTGACACCCAGGCCATTATCACTGGGCCTCTGGCTGCGCGCACCTCCCAGCTCCGTGCTGTTACCTCCCACGGCCTTGGCCACGGCGCCGTTGGGCCTCCCACGGGCTCCCATGGGGCTGCCGTTCTGCTCCAGCCGGGCCACCTTCACCGGGGGAGGCCCCTTGACGTCGGGGCTGCCGCTCCTTCGGTCGGGGCTGTCCCGCAGACACGGGCTCTCGCTCCGCCGCTCCATGCTGCTCCGATTTGGAGACAAAGTTCCCACTGGCAGGTCGCAATAAAACGCGCAGGGACCTAGGGAGGGGGCGGAGGGGAGGGAAGGGGGAGGGAAAAAAAAGAGGGAAAACCGCTCACACACGTGATAGACGATCAGGCCAGTGGCAGCGCGCTGCACCGCAGCCACACAAACTTCCTCCCACGCTTCATAAGGGTCCCGAAGGGTCCCGGGGTAGCGGGTCCCGACCTTAACACTGGAGGCCCCAAAGCTGCCCAGGACTTGAGGTACTGAGACCTGTTTGGCCGCAGGTCCCAAGAGTTAGTCCTCCGGTGTCGTGGACAGAGTCGGAGGAGCTCCCCCATTCATAGCGGGCAGCGCTGGCTTTAGCCCTTCTCTGATGGAGAGCCCCCCCTCCGCCCTTTCCACGGGGTGGGGGTCGGGGGTTTGAAATGAGAGTACTTTAGAGCAAGAGGTCCCCCAACCCGGGCTGGGAGGGAGCCAGGACAGGCACGGATCCTTAAGCAAATTAATTGCTTGATAAATGTGCTATGAATGACCACGCAGGAGCCAAAGACTTGATCAATGGATCCATGGAATCCCCGCTTTTTACCTTTTGGATCCAGTACACGAGTATACTTGCGTACACACACGTACACACGTACACACACACACCTTTACACAAAAAAATTAACTATAATTCCACGGGAACGAGCATCCCAAACACTCTGAGGTTTCTGGAGGCTCTCCTCCATCACAAGATTACAATTATTATTATTATTATTACGGAGCATTCTTATCTTCATCTGTTCCCGAGTGCTTTTGTAAAAAGCCAATAAGCATAAAACATAAAAGAAAGAAATTTAGAATCTTGGGTGCAGGAGCAGCCCTCATTAACCCTAATTTCTAAATCTGGGAAGTTTTCCTCGGGGTCCCTAAGCCGGGCAACGCTCCACGCAGTTCCCCGCACTCTTGAATTTTGGAGGAGTGACCAGGAAGAAGGGAAAAACACCCGATGAACCGGCGCCCGAAATGTCACTGACACCCGCGAGAGGAACCCTCCCCCCAATACACCTGGGGCTCTCGGAAGCCTCCAGGGAGCTTGGAACGCGGGAGAAGCCTAGCCGCCGCGGGTGGAAGAGACGAGGTGGGGGGGGGGTGACCGAGTTGGGAAAGGAAGGAGGCAGGCGAGAGAGGTAGGGGGTGCGCGGACCGGTAGCGACAGAGGCTTCCACCGCACCTCCAGGCTTTGCCTGGGAGCGTGAGAGCCGGAGCCAGGGACAGCCGGGGAACGGAGCGCGCCCCAGGCTTCCCGAACTCCCGGCGCCGCGCGGGAGCCCTCGCCCAGCATACTTACTGCTCACGGTCTGTCTGAAACTTGGCTGGCTGGGGCTCTGTCCATGGAGCAAAAGTAGAGAATCCAGGGTGGAAAGTTTCTGGTGTGATCTGCAGGGTTGTCCTAGTCTTCCTTTCTCTTTTCCTCCTTTCCCCTTTCCTTTTCCTCTTCCCCGGGTCCTAGCGTTTAAGGTCCTGGGTCAGGGTGTCTTCTGTTCGGAGATGGTTGTTATGATGATGGGGGGTGGGGGGTGGGATGAGGGAGGAGGAGGAGGAGAGGGGAAGGAGGACTCCTCCTAAGGGGCACCCGAGCGAGCGGGGGAGGGGATGGCGGGGGAGGGGGGGGAGAGAGGGGGCTGAACGAGCCTTTCACACCTTCGGGAAGGAGACCGGTTCTGGAGGGGGGGGGGGGGGGGGAGAGAGGGGGCTGAACGAGCCTTTCACACCTTCGGGAAGGAGACCGGTTCTGGAGAGAAAGGGCTGAGGACTGGGAGGCTGCCGCGGGCTTGCCGGCTCGTACCCGCCGCTAGCTCGAGAGGAGGCGCGGCCGGAGCCGCGGGGACCGTGCCACCAAGAGCGGAGGAGGCGCGGAGACCCCGGACCGCGCTCCAGAGAAAACGCCGCGGCCGCCCAAGCTGTCACCTCCAACCTCACCCCTCGCGGCCGCCTCTGCCAGAAGCCAGAGCCGGACTCACTGACAAGCCGCAGAGAGAGACACACTGAGAGGGAGATGATTATTAGTTGCGTTGAGTCATCAGGCAAAGTGAGTCCTTTTGGGTTGTCCTCGGTTTCCGATTTCTCCCCCTCCCCCTTTCGGTCCCCAGATCTAGCGCCTTCAAAATAATAATTTGGGGTGGGGGTAGGGGAAGTCTCTGGGTTATTTCGGGATGGGAATGGGGGGGGACGGATCTAAACCCAAGCCAGACTGGTCCACCGCAATGAAGGAGGGGAGTGGGGGGCGGGGAGGAGGGCTGGGGAGGTTGCGGGGGGGTGGGGAGGGGGGCCCCGCCTGGCAGGAAATTAAACATCAATCAATCAATCGCTGTGAACGCGGCGACCCAACGAGCCGGGCGGCGGAGGAGGCATAGGGATAGGCAAGGGGGTGGGAGGCAGGGAGAAAGGAGGAGGAAGGGGAGAGTCGGCGGTGGGAGCGGGGTGGCAAGGACCTCCGGCACCGGGCGACGAAGGACGGATGGCTGAGGACTGAGTGCGGCGCGAGGCTGTGGCCACGGCCGGCGGATGGGTGCGTCCGGGCGTTGACGAACGCCAGGGCCCAGGGTCTGGTCCTCCTCCTTGTGGCAAGTCCAGGGAGCAGCCGCCTCGCCCAGCCCCGAGGCGCACTCGTCCGGGCGCGCTTGCTGCCGCGACTAGGCGGGCGCTCGGTGTCGCGGCTCGCCGCAGAGGCGCAGACTGGCGCGCGGGAGGAGGAGGAGGCCGCGGCGGCGGCAGCCTCGTCTCCGGGGCTCTGCTAACTGCGCCGCCGAGTACTTTCGACTTTGGAGAGATAGGAGGGCGATCGCCTCCCCCACCCACCGCCTCCGCCCACCACCCACCGCCTCCGCCCCTCGGAGCAACTTTTCTCGGTGCGGGCGAGCTCCCCATCAGCTCCCCGCCGACCGGTCCGGCCCGCTGCGCTCCCGGCCGCGCGTGGGGAAGGCCGCTTGTCCCTCTCGGATCGGGCGCAGTCGCGGGTCCGAAACAATAGCCCGGGTGTCCCGAACGCCCGGAGCGAGCCACCGCCCGCCGGGCCGTGGGTGGCACCGGAGAGACGGTCGCTTGCTCGCTCGCTCGCACGCACGATCGTTCGGTGGGCGCAAGGCGGGACGCATCCCTGCCACTCTCGCCACGCGGGCGACGATGCTTGCGAGCGGCAACAGCTTGGGCCGCCCAGGAGACCGGGGACTCGGTGCCCGGCCGGGGCGCTGGGACTGCGAGCCCTCGGGTTGCGGCATGGGGGGGGGGTCTCCCGAAGACCGCCGGGTGCGGGAACGAGCGGAGCCGAGCCGCGGGGACCCAGCCCGTCCACCCCCCACGAGCGAGGCCACGCCGACGCGCCCCTAACCGGTCCCTCCAGGGCTCAGGAGGCTGCAAACTTTTGCCGACTCCCGCGGCCCCGGCCTCGCTGCTCCCGCCACGGGGCTCGTTTAAGGTGGCGCGAGCACGGTCCGCCCAGAACCGGCTCGCCGCCGCGCTTTTGTCTCGGCCGCCCGGCTGGGGCGCAGACCTCCTTAAGAATAAGCACGTGGGCAGGGGCCGCGGCCCCGGCTGGGTGCCCGGCAGGCGCGGGGACCTCCGGGGAGGGAAATAGCAATCGGTCCTCTCCGGCCGTGGGGCCCGAGGAGCCCCGGGAAGCGGCGGCGCCTCCCGGCCCTGCTGGGCACCGGGCTCCCTCCCGTTCCCCAGGACCCCACGGACTCCGCTTCCACCGGTTGCCAGAGCCACTAGTCCCCCTTAAGAAGCGGCGGCTGTACGGCGGCGCCAGAGGGCCAAACTAAATTCGGTTTCGGGAAACGCGCTCGGGGCGAGCCTCTAAATCCCGGCCTTGAGCTGGGCCGGTGGAGGTGGCTTCTGCGGAGAGTGCTGGGGACCTAGGCGGCTGTCCAGGCGCTTTGTCACCTCCCTCCCCCTCACCTCCAACGCCCCAAGGGCCCCAAGGTCTCGGCCAGCGAGGACTGAGGGCTTCTGAAAGCCTAAGGGTCCCCAAAACGAAACCTGTCCCTGGCCTAGATCTGAGTGCTTGGAACTCGGTGAGGAGCCGCCCACCAAGTTCAGCAGAACCCCAGGCGACTGGGGAGCTGAGCCAAGGGGAAAGGGAGGCCAGCAGGGTTGCGATCCTCCGTGGAGACACCTCAGTTTTAGGAAGGCTTTTTCTTCGCCCTGTTTTTTTCTCCCCACCCCTCAAATTCCGAGCCCCACCAACCAGCCCAGCCAAAGGGGCTCGAGAAAACTCGAAGCCCGTCAAAGCAGCCCGTGAAGGTAGCTAAAGAGGTTTTGGAAGCAAAGAAAAAAACTGTAAGTTTGATCGACAAGCTTAAAAAAAAATAAATAAAAATAAAAATCTATGATAGCATATCGAAATGAGAAAGGGGAGTTTCAAAAAGTTAACTATCACTGTCAAACTTAGCCCGTTTCGAAGATGAGGACTGCCTATATCTTATTTATATATTAAGAACAGTAAGTTCCCCATTTCCTTTCTTACCTGGGTGTTAGAACTGCAGAATCCACCTCCGGCCCAATGACCACGAACTGAGAAGAATTGATGGTATTAGCAGTTCAGTACTTCTGGGGGGAAAAAATGCAAATCGTTTACTGGGGATCTTTTTGGTCTGATTCGTCAGTATTATTATATCTGATGATGCGAATGGTTGGAACGGTTCTACCCGAAGTCATTAATGAGCTATTTTCTAAAAACCACAGTCGGAAAACTCTTCCTTTGCGTTTTCCTAAGGATCAGTTCGCTAACCTCACAGGCTCATACCAACAGCATGATTATGGACATCAGCTACCACACAGTCTTATACGGCAGTATTGCTAATTAGTTAATATTTTATAAAGTGTAAATATTTTATTGTGCTTTGAAGGGAACTATTGATTCTAAATTATTAAAACCCCCTAAAAAGTCTACTTAAATAAACTATACAATTAAATACAGTTAAGTGTGCATTGTGGCTAGATTCTACACCCTTTCAAACTCATTATTTTCTCTTGTCTATTTTTGATAATGAAAAGAAAATCTACCGTTTGGAACAAAAATGTCTAAGTTCCTTAGAATTACATTTCAAAAAAACAAACAAGTTACATTTAATATACATAAAAATGTCAAATTCGATGTCATTACCAAAATTGAACTTTGAGTGTTAGCAGACTTATTTTTAGTAGAGCAATTTTCAAATTTCTCTCGTTTCGCCAAAGGAGAATTTTAGAAAGTTTTGCCAAGTGTGCCCAGAGTGAATTTTTCCTTTAGTTTTGTCCCTAACACAGGCCTTTTCTGTTTCCAAGTTACCCATGCTTTGCCCAGCCCAGCTTTGTCATTGCCCATATTTCAACTAATTGTCTCAAACCCTTCTAATTTCTACAATAAGATATATTTTAAAGAACTCTTCGAAAGCTGTTGTTACGATTTTCATTTTAAAGACAGTCAATAAAAATGTTTGATGATGATTCAAAAAAAAATTGTTTGGTTTCATTTTGTATTCCCCATGACGGTTTAAGCTCCAAACATTTTTTGAAACAAATAACGCTTTTTTTTAAAAAAAAATGGTATAAGTGCATTTGTCTTTTAAAATTAATAATCCAAAACTTCTGCCCCCCCCCTACTCACACACCCCATTAGGAAACAGTTCCCCCCTTGCATGCTCAGAAAGCGAACTTGGCGGTGGGGTATTGTTTCTTCAGTTTGCTTCTGACCTACATTTTTGAGGGGGATCCACAGACTTTTCTAGGGTGCTTCGAGCCCTAATTTTTCCTATGTTAGGTTGCCAAAGGTCGCCTCTTTCACAACCTCCCCCGTTATTATTATTTATCTATTTCTCTCAAGCATCACCAAAAAAAAAAGCAATGGGACTTCCTAGGCTCGGACTCATAGTTTTTCTTTCTTCCCAGGCCTAAGTCCTCTTAGGGCCTGCACTTTTAAAGACGATGTTGTTTGATTCCTCTGGAGGTTTTGGCTTGGCAGCTCAGCCCAGGTCAGCCTTCGGGGTGGCTGTGGGCCACCTAGGCCCGATTGCCCTGGTAGGACGTAGAGTGCCAAGCTCCCCGCATTCCCGGCTTTAGGGCTGTGGGCCCTAAAGACCCGGCATTCCCTCAGCCTCTCTGGCTCTCAAGTTTGGTCATCCAGGCAAAGAAGCCTTTGCAGAGGCGCACTGAAAGTTTGTTCTGATTTTTTTTTTTTCCTTTCCACCCTACGACACTCATTTGAACCTTCCTGGAAGCTGCCACCTTAAAAAGCCTTCGCTGGCGGGCCGCGGCTTCTAGGAACCAAAACCAGGCCAAATGTTTCTCCAGTAGAGACGGGGTTTGGCGGGGAAGGGGGGGGGTCATTCTTTTTTTTTTTTTCCTAAGGATGTCCATGTCATGTCTGAAGACAATTTTCATCTCGGTCTGTCCGTGGGAAGTTAGGCGACCACTGCGTTTAGATGCCAAATCCAGGGAGTCAAGTGGACAAGGGATAGGAGGCCGGGTGCCAGAGAACCAGGAGGAGCCCCAGAAAGAAGGCCAGGTTCAGTAGGGCGCCTTAAGCCCTTTCTCAGACTACCCTGGGGACTGCCTGGAGTGCCCGGCCGGCTTTGGGGGGACACTTACTTCGTTACCACCCGGCTTCCTCGTTGGCATCAGAGCCAGAGAGATCAACCCGCACCAGGCAAAGATAAAAAAAGGACTCTCTAGGGGTCTAGGTGTGGGCGGTGCGGTGGGACAGCCTCGGAGGTGGTGGGATTGCCCAAGGACAGCAGAGGAACGTGCCACTGAGGCTTGGTCGGAGGGGAGGGTGGTGGGCCACTAGTCCACGGGAGCCGAGCTGCCAAGGTGCCTGGGAGTTGGAGTTCAGGGCAACCCACTGTGCCCAAGCCCAAGGGACAGAGGGTCTCCAGGGTGGCTCGGTGAACCGTGGCTGGGAATCTCTTTGGCTTCCTGACTGAGGTCCTAGGTGACAGAGATGAGCATCTGGTGTGGGCTCTGCTTTCTAGAAGGAGGGTAGGTTTTAGAAATAGCAGAGTCCTTGGGCGAGGGTTATGATGTCAGGTTCACCGTCACCGGATGGGTGGGAAGTCCTGGAAAGGCTGTGGCCACCTCTGGCGACGCGGGACGATTTCCCTCCACGCCAGGGCTCCCGGGATCCGACGTTCTTTTGCAGTGTCTTAAAAGGTGGTTTTTCCTTCCGCAGCAGCACAACGAGAAAAAATCAACCGCCCCGCTAACATAACCTAAGTGTCGAACTCTGCTATAAATGATGAAAATTAACAAAGCAGGAGGAAGGAGAAAAGGCCAAAGGAACCGCCGCGGCTGCTCGTCCCCATCTTGGGGCTACGCGGACTGCGCTCTTTTCCTTGGGGGGGAAACACCAACCGAGGCCGAGGAATCCCGGCCCAAAGCGGAGAACTAGAGGCCAAGGCTAGTTGTCCAGGGTTGTCCCTCCACCTCCAAGACCGGGTCACAACCAGGGGTCCCCGCCCAGACTGAAGGCGACGTCTCCCTACAGCGCCACCGCGTGGGCTGCGCAGCGCCGAGAATCCTCAGGTTAATGAGGCGCGGAGCGGGTGCGGTCCCCGGGCTGGGGAGCCATCAGACCACCCAAAAACCAAGATGCGACCGGCACGCAACACCTCCCTGCCTGCAGTTGCCCCCAACCTCTGGTAATGAAAACTACACCTAAGAAAACATAAAATAAAATAGTAAAACCTCAAGGCATATCATTCAACCTTCATTCCTATCTCCTGGCCGACCGACCCGCGCTATCCCTGGCCCAGGGCTGGAGAGCTCAGGCCTTTGGGTGCCAGGCGGTCGCCGGAGCACACTGGGACTCGGGCCCGGGCTAAGCTTGAGGCGCCCAAAAAAGCTGATATAGCTGGCCGCGTCCTAGGCACTTATGGGGACCACGGATAAGCCGCGTAGTCGGTGTATCCTGTTAGGGGGACGTGGGGAGCGTGCACGGTTAGGGCTTTCACTTTTCCCAGGGTTGCAGGAAGCTCCCCCAGACACCCGCTGAGCCCTTTAAGGCTTGGCGTCCGGACTGAAGTCCAGGTGACTGAGACGCCACCGTCCTCAGTCACGGAGTCCCGGACTCAGTCCTGCTCACCCGCGGTGCCTTCCCTCGCGTGGTGAGAAGGGCAAGCCCGGCAGAGCTGGCCTTCAGGTCACCTGGCACCTCTGTGAATTACATCAAGACGTGAGAGCCTCCATGAGTTGCTTAGAGAACTAGGAAGGGGGTTTTTGTGGTCGCAGTTGTCTTCATAAATTCACTTCCCTACCCACCCGCTCAGTTACACACGGACGCAAACCCACACACAGTGGAACTGGGCTATTGAAAGCCATAGCTCACCCAGAAAAATGGAAATCCACCCAGTGCCCACCCCAATGATAACAGGAGCGTGCCCTGGCCACTCCGGGCCAGATCCGGGTCTTTGGGACCAGTGGTGACCAGCGCCACCCAAGACAGAGACCATTGCAGTCCGGAGAGGTGAACTGAGGCACTCCGTGACCACTGGGCCTGCTTTCCCACAGCCTCCACAGCGGTGGTGACTGATCCGTTTCTGAAGCCTGGTACCCGTGACCACCCGGCCGTGCCAAGCCTGGCACCCCTGGTCAAGTGGCTCACCTCAGCGATCTGCGCTTGCGTTCGCCCCTCTGGCCCCGTCCCTAGTGGGAAGTGGTAGCGTCTATGCGGCGCCGACGTTGGCTGCTCACCTCCAGGAGCCAAGGAAGGTGCCCTAGGAGCCGGCAGGTCCAGCCCCGGGCTGATTTAAATAACTAATAACCTCGGAGAAATTTTACGAGGGGGAACTTTTCCTGTTAGTATCAATAAAGCTTAGTAATTGGGCTTGTTGGTTACCTAAGCTCCTCTCTCTCTCTCTCTCTCTCTCTCTCTCTCTCTCTCTCTCTCTCTCTCTCTCTCTCTCTCTCTCTCTCTCTCTCTCTCCCTCTCCTCCCCGGTTTTTTTTTTTTTTTTAAAAAAAGGGCGACTACGTTTGGTGTGTGTGGCCGTAAATGTGGAAAAGTTGTTTGTTTACAAAGCCCTCTCCCTACAGAACAAACAGGATCGCGCGAGGCAGCAGAGCGTTCTGGAAGCTGGACGGTGGTTATTTCGGAAGAGAAAAATAGAAGAGGGGGAAGGGTCCTAAAGACTTTTCCATTTCATGTGATGGGAGAAAAAAACTTTTTCCCTTTTTAACTAATTTTAACTGCATTCGGACTCGTAGGTTTTAGTGAGAACTTGGTTTTAGCCGAAATTCTATGCCATTACACAATTTAAATTTTTATTTTTACTTCTAACCATTTCAAGCATGTTTTCCCAAGAGTAGGTATTTTCCGTCTGTGAATTGAACCTTGATTTTTTTTTAAAGTAGGGAAGATATTTTTTTCCATATACAAGAATTGCTTATAGCCAGTTAACTAGTGTCTTTGGGGGTTGTATCAACCTATACAAAAATCTTGGAAACTGAAAACAATCTAAGAGCCGTTTTCACCTAGCATGTGGGTCTTGTTTGTTTTGTGTTTCTTCTTTTTCACATGGAGGTTAAAAACGGATTTTTTTAAAAAACAAAAACTTAGAAATGTGTTGTGCTAAAATTTACCTGAAGTTAAATTCTTCCCCAGGGACAACATAGTTACTGTCTACAGACGCCAGCCTAACGAATAACGAAATGAAGAGCCGTTTGGGCTTCCCGTTACTACTGGGCTCCGATACCAAAGTAGACAGAGGAAAGAAATGTCCAAGTTTTCCGGGGGCAGTGGGCTCGCTCCTGAAGTTACCCAAACCTGTGCGAACGTATCTGCTGTATTTTGACTGTACTGGGGAAATTTTTCTTTTCCCGCAGTTAGCTAGGAAATTGACAGACTTCCTTGTTCCAGTGGTTTTAGGCTTGGAGACCTGAAGTCTGTGGAGGATTGTCCCCGGGCCAGGTAACTTGCGGGAGGCGGAAGGTTATTCGGAGATAGACCCATCCCTATTCACGTTCCAGGAGGAAAGAGGCACCCCGCTGACCTTGGCAGGTCCTACCCTTCTCAACCGGAGGCCAGCAACACCAACACGGGGTCCTCGGCCCTTCGGTCACCCCTATTGAAGATTTCCCCAGCCTCTTATGCTCAGCTCCAGCCAACACCCGCGCACCCTGAAGCTCCAGTGAACGCGCACCTCTTCTGGCTCTCAAAGAGCCTTAACTGGCAAACAACTCGCCCTACCACCCACTCTCCACCAAGCTCGTGCCAACAGACATCACCTTCCGGTGGTCTCATCTTCTCCAGCACCCACTACCGTGGGTGTGGGTGTGTCCAGGGCTCTCTCTGTGAGTTATCTTTGTTCCCCACAGTGTGGCCACGTTAAGGAAGGAGGTATCCCCTCAGTGTCCTGTGGATCTGAGGAAAGTTAATTAAGAAGAAAAGTTCAGGGCCCAGTCGGGCTAACCTAATGCCTCTGTGGTCTGCACCTTAGTCTCTTCAACCAGTCTGCCTTCCTGCCTTCCCCCTGCTGGTTTTGTCCTCTGGACTTGGGGCCAGACTCACTGCAGTGGGAATCCTGCCTCAAAACGCCCGGCCATCCCGAGTTTTTGTTTCAGTTCATCTGGTTTCTGGGGATGCAGAAAATCCACTTTTGTTCTTTTTCTGGTTTTTGCCTCGTGTGTGTGTGTGTGTGTGTGTGTGTGTGTGTGTGTGTGTGTGTGTGTGTTTTAAAGCGCATCCCTCAAGCCCGGTCTCTGCCAGACCCTCTGCCATCTCCCCAAATTCTCTGTGCAGGAGCAAGAAGTGATTTGTCTGTTTACAGCAGGTTTAATTAAGATAGTTATGTGCCGTGAACTCTGTAGGCGCCAATCAGTGCACTTTGATTCGGAAAGTCAAATAGAATCACATCCTACACTTGCGGCGCCGCTGGCCGCCCAGGCTCTTGAAAACCTTGGCTGTCGTCCTACACCACTTCACTGGACCTGGGCGGATTCCCGGTAGGACACGCTGCTCTTTGACTTCCGAGGAACCTCAAGTCAGGAATTCAGGCCAGATGGAAGCCTTCCGGGTTAGGAGCGGCGGGAAGGGCTGGATGCTCAGAGCGCTCCTGGTGGCTGCTGGCTAAGGAGCTGGTACCGGACTTCCGGGGGCCTGCTGCGACTTTTCAAAGGTTGGAGAGCTATTCAGCCCAAGGCCTTCGACCTGCGTGGCTTCTGTCCCCTCACCGGGTGCAGGCCTCTCTACTATCCCTAAGATATGCCTTCCCTCCCTTCAATTCTTAGGTGCTCCGCTCCAGTCCTGGCAGGCTTTCTAGCTTGTCACTGAAAGTCCCCAGAAACTGGAAAGCAACCCTTGCGCGCACACCTTCTCCGTCAGGACGGTCGGGTGTGGAGCAGTGCTAACTCCCCTCCCTCGCAAAGTTGGACCCAAGAGCCTGGGTGTGCAGTTGGCTAGATATCGTTGTGAGAAGTGAGCGGTGAATCCTCCTCTCCCACCTACCGCCAGCCTCCTGACCAACGACCTACTACTCCCTGCCACCTTGAAATCCCAGACCCATCCTTCTTCGCAAAGATGCAGCTTGGCCATCGGCTTCCGGGTATCGGCGGCGGCGGCGAGAGACGCCTGATTGCCAGCACCTTTTAAAACTAGGAAGAGTATTTACCACCCTCAACCCCTAGCCGCACTCCTGGAGGACTAGAGGAACCTGAAACATAGGTATTGTTTCTGCGAGATTCATGGAAGAGGGAATCTGGGAAGGCTTGGCCAAAAGCAGTGGGGGAATTGCCCCTTGGACATTGCTGAGACCCGGGCAGGGCGCAGGCTGAAGGCGCATCCCCTCCAGGGGTACATACATATGCCAAGGCCTCTTCTAAAACTGGGGTTTTGTCTTTCCCACCCTCTGCTTTATTCTCTTTCTGTTTAAAACCAACCCAGGAACTAGAAAAACTATTGCTACCAGAGTGGCCAATGAGTCTCCTTCCCGCGACACGTCTCGCTTCGGAATAGAGTAAGCACAGTAGGGTTGGCGGTTGGAGAGCCTGGTGGCAGGGCCTTTACTTTGAGACCCAGACACCTGGCGACCTGTGTACTTCATGCTTAGGGCCTGAAAGTGACAGGGCCGGTCACGTCCGGTGCGGATCTCAGGCTGGGCACCTAGCTCTAAGCTGAGGCAGCTAGGGAGAGCACTCTGTGACTGGGTGTTAGAAGGAACGCCTTGGTGCTAGCTCTAAGAAGCAAATCTTAGTTAATCGGACTCTGGGCAGATGCTGAGGAGCGCCTGCCCCCCCCCCCCCCCCCCCCCCCGCCCCGCCCCCCAGGCCCGCCTCTGGGCAGGATTGAGGTGATGGGGCAGCCCAGCAACCCACCCACCCCCACCCCACCCCCGCCCTTCAGGCCCAGCTCCGGCCCTGGCAATCTCTGCACTTTGTCATAGCGCCCAAGTATTTGACATTCGCAATTATCTGCAAATACCCTGATCGGTTTGTATATGAAACACTTTTTTTCTTGCCTTAAGGTTGGAATCTGGTAAATTTCAGACAAGTGGTTGCGGGGGAGGGGTGACCTTAGAGACCAAGGGGACCCAGCCGATGAAGGCGGTTCTGCCCAGGTGGGTGTCGGGAACCAACAGGTTTGTGTGACTGCCAGGGTCCCCTCAGCATCGCCACAAATAACGGCCTAACCAAGACTAGAAAGGGCCCAGGCCAGAAACCTGGCCTCCGTTTTTGAAAGAACATCCCAATCTCCAGAAAGAGCGAGGCTGCAGTGGCTAGGGCCATCCTGCCAGGGAACAACCTCCGGAGTTATTCATCTTGAGACCCGAAAAGGGCACTGCCAAACCTGGTAGTCATCACCAAATGTCACTCACCATTTCTGGATCGTGTGACTGAATTTATGCGCTCAAAGAGCCGGCCCAGAGAGCACGGTGCTTGGAGTTCTCCCTCTGACCTCGCCCGTCCTGAGGGAAGTAAACCATGACCTAGTTTCCAAGAGTTGGATGCCCCTCTGACTCGCCTCTTGTTTCCTGATCCCCGAGGATCCTAAATCCAGAAGTGGTAGCCCCTAGACCGCTCGCTCATCACTCCTAGGTGTCACTTTCAGGGAGAGAGAAGGGAGGTGGAAAAGGGACCTGAGAGGGAATTGGGGGGCGGGGGAGAGGCTGGTGGTGGGGTCGCTCAGGCCTAAAGAAGCAAGGTGGCTAATCTGACATTCCAACTCAGAAACCCGTTTCTGGACCGGGTCAGACTCCTAGGACCTTGAGTCCCGGGATGCGGAGACCAGACTGACTCCAGCGACCCACACAGCTGACCGCTGCTGCAGCCAGACCGGGCATCTTGCTCTCCCGCAAGCAGACCTTCTCAGCGGCCCGCACACCAGCACTGGGGGAAAAACACTTAACAAAAGCCCTTTCCCCTCGCTGTTATTTCGGTTCCCCTTCAGACGACGGAGTTAGTCCCCTCCCGCCCCTACAGCCCTATCCCCACCAAGTTTGCAGAGTGGTTAGCTTAGAGAAAGATGTGTTTGGTTGAGGGGGCGGACAAGCAGCCCTGTCAGGGAGGGGCAGGAGAGGCTGGAAGTTTAGGAAGACCCGTCTCTAACTCCCAACTGCCACACTCTGAGCGTTTTTCTGAAAAGTCGGAGGTGGCTAGATGAAGAGTACTTTCTCCTCTTCCGCTAGGGAGACCTTCAAACCTGGCCTGCACCCCGCCTTCCGCCCAGGAAACCTGTAGTGAGGCTGGCCGGGCACCGGAGTCTCCACGTCTGGGCTCAGCCTCTTACCGTAATAAAGTGTGGGTGGCCTTCGCAGCTTTCTGTGGTGCCCTTGAACCACGAGTCACCTAGACGGGAAAGGCTAAGTGGCAACTTAATTCACAGGTCGCAGCTCCCTTCTATGATTCCCAGAAAGCAGCTAGCGACACCCAGCGTGCCCGCCCTTCCTTCTTTGGAGTCTGATCCCTGGTTTGAATCCCAACCCCACCATCAGGTCCTCTAGCTAGGCCCTGCCGCTGCGGAGAGCATGGGGGGGGGCCTTGAGCCCACTTATTGTGGCCTCAGCAGGGTCCGGAGAGAACAGGTGAGACTCGCTGCGCTATGTGTGGGGTGCAGAACTGGCCTGGCCTACGCCGGAAGCGAGTGCAGGATACCCAGAGGCGGAACAAACCTCTCTTTATTTTCCACCAGCCCCCCCCCCGTTTTGTAAGGTGTGTGACAGCATCCTCTATTAGTGCATTCCCCAGAAAATGCCCCCATGAGCTGCGTTAGCTTGCTTATTTGACTAACTCGGCAGTCTGCACCCGTTCACCAGGAGTCCCCCGGGCAGCTCGCCCTTGGGCACCCCTGCTGACTGCTTTGACCCAGCAGAGCGCGCCCTACACTAACCTGAATTCAGAGCTAACCTTTGCGGGAGCTCCGGCACTGCCGCACCCCATGAACTGGCGCCCTGGCTAACATCCTTTGCCTTTGAAACTTATCAGAACCCTAAGTGACTTGGTTTGGGAGAAGGGAGAAAGGAGGGAAGTGCCTAAGACCAGGGACAGGGACAGGGGCTCGGGCCTCCTCTGCTCACCTTGGCTTCAGTTAAAAGGCTGCAGAAGCCCAGAAACTGAGAATTCACTGAGTCCAGGTCCCTGCAGGGCCATCAGAGTTGAGATGGTGTGTGAAGTCTGACAACCCAGGGATCCCAAGCAGGCAAAGAAGGCTCTGCATACCAGTCAAAGGGGCTCTTCGCAGTGTGGCCCAGACTTTGTGGCAATTTAAGCCTCTGAACTCTGGTGGCAGGGACACGCCTCCCTACACCCATTCCCACCTCGGTCAGCACTCAGGATCTTCCTCAGGCCTAGCCACTTTCCCAACTAGTCCGTGTTCAGCCGCCCCCGCCCTAGCATTAGAGGGCGAACAGTGGACACGGATCAGCACCATTTATAGGGCCGGTGCTTCTCGGTTTTTTGCAGCTAATTGCTTGTCCTGGGAAATGCTGGTTGCCCGGAAGGCCCTGTGCTCCCGGCGGGGTTGGGGGGGGGGGGGAAGGACACAGAAGGACCACAGACCACATAGTTTCTAAGCACACCCTCGATGCCTAAGTGCTAGGCAGGCAGGCAGCTGTGTCTACTGGGTCCCTGCAGTTGTGCCTGCTAGGTCCCGTCCTAGGGTCACCCTGCTTGCCAGAGTCCACCTGGCACACCTTTTGCTGGTACCTTCCGCATCTGACCTTCGGATACCCGAGCCTGGAGCCCAGAAGGGAACCCAGTGCCCAGATGGCTGTTCATTTCCGGTTGTTGCAAGGGGAAGACACAAAAGAAGCAGCATCGCTGAGTGTGTTAGGGGGTGAGGAGGCTGCCTGTGTTCAGACGGGAATATACTGCATTTTTTTTTTCCCTGCACACTGCACATGCAATGCGGAAATACTGTGGCGGAGTCTTGGGACCACAGGTTTTACCTCTTGGTTTCAATGTTTTATGCCATCGCAATCCCTTCCCATTCTATTCCTCAAGCTCTTTCCAGGAGCTTTAGGTAACCTGGGTTCGAATCGGAGCGCCAAGATCTGCGGGCTTTGCTCAAGAGTATCAGCATCAGAGCCTCCCCTGACCCTAAGGGCTTCACCGAGGATTTGGAAGCTCTCCAGGTGCGGCTACTTTTTTTTTTTTTAAATGGCATTAAAGAGGAGCAATGGCAGGGAGAAGGGGGCTGGCCTAATGCAAAGGACTGTGATGGGTGTGTACCAAAATGTAGCCACGAAATCCACTCTTCTGTATGCTAAGTAAACGTCTGAATAAAGGAAGAAAGACAGCACAAAGACAGGGCCAAGTGCAAAACAATAATCCGTAAATCCCCTGTGCCCAGTGTGGCCATGGTGTCCCTGCACTGACTCCCTGGTCAGTACTCTCTCACACACGCACAAGTAGCTTCTTTAGGCACTGCCCATCGGTCCTCCCACCAATGGGGAACAGGGCAGCAAAGGCAGCAGGGGAGGTGCTCTCCTAAGGTCACTTCACAGAGGATGCCCAAGCAGGGGCTTTCACACTGGGAAGCAAGCCTAAGGATCATTTGGTCGACCCACAGCAGTTCACAGATGGCTGAGCTGAGGGGGCAGCAAAGAGCCCCTCTCCAGGAAGAGCCCAGCCTGGAGCTCCCCTCCACAGCCCTGGGTCTAACACAGCTCTCTGTGGTGGCCGCGTGCCTTATCCCTGCGAGATAATTTAGGTTCCACAAAGAGCCCCTCTCCAGGAAGAGCCCAGCCAGGAGCTCCCCTCCATAGCCCTGGGTCTAATACAGCTCTGTGTTAGACCCAGGCTCCACATTGTTTAGTAAGACATACTGTCTGATGATATCATTTATACTTTCGATTTGACACTTTTATCATTATTGTACTGAACCCTGTAAATACAACGTGAGTGACATTGTCACCCTCTCCAGGTCCCTTCTTTTTATCTTTATTTTCGTAATGCCGACACAAATGCCACTGTTGGTGATTTCACTCCGTCATCCCTATTTGTATTCTTGTTCATGAAGGCAGAGACACATTAGGGATGGAAATGTCTGTGTCTTTTTTCCGTAACCAATGTCTGATCTTTAGCAAATGGGGCTGTGATGTCATCGAAATGGATATCGGACAAGGTACCAATTGATTTATTGACTCCCCTTCATCAACGTCCTTAGAGAATTGAGGAGGAGAAGGAGGAAGTACAGGTTGGCTGAGAGAGGCGATGCTTGCTGCATCCCCGCAAGCTGTTGACACAGTCAACAATGCAGAAGTATGGTTTGCTGAACTTCATAAAGGGACGCCATTGAAACCATTCAGGTCATCCACCTGCCTCTCGCCTGCTCCATCATTTCACTTGTCCATCAAATCTCAACCTTTTCAGCCGTCAGTGCCCACTAAGTTTCCAAGATAGAAGCAGGGAGGAGGATGGGATGCACTTGCGTTGCTTCCTGACATGCAAGCCCATACATGCTGCTGGGGATTGCAGGAGCTGCACAGTAGCCCTGAATAACCAGAAATGCCAGGCTGACCTCAGAAGGGCTTCCTGCGGTCCAAAGGCCGGTGGGACACCTCAGTGGGGCTGGAAGAGTTTCTTACAATCTGTACCTGTCATCGGTCCAGACATGGCAGTAAAGAAAGAACTCCAGCCAGGTGGTGGTGGCACACGCCTCTAATCCCAGCACTCGGGAGGCAGAGGCAGGTGGATCTCTGTGAGTTCGAGACCAGCCTGGTCTACAGAGCTAGTTACAGGACAGGCTCCAAAGCTACAGAGAAACCCTGTCTCGAAAAACCAAAAAAAAAAGAACTCCAGTTCCTGGGGATCTGACACCCTCTTCTGAGCACCCACAAGCATGTAGTGTACACTCACACAGACACACACACACACACACACACACACACACACACACACGAAAAATCTTGAGTGATGCCAAAAGGACCTCTGCCTCGGAACCCTCTCCTAGAACATAGCAAGAGCTGAAAATAAATCCCTATCTATTTATCTCTCTGTGTTTAAGACTTAATAATCATTAACCTAATGACTCCCCCTCCCATATTTAAATGAGGAATTAAACATTAACTCTGCCATAGTTAGCAGGATGGCACAGAGATCCACAGAAATCTGGGCTTTACTAGATGGAACTTCTTAGCATCCAGTTCCTAAAGTAGGGCATTCTATTCTCCTGGAGTAGAGAATAAAGGGCTTGGGCTGCCCTCTGGTCTCTGCTCCTGCTGAGGGACGGGCTGTCTGTCCTATAGCCTGGGGTGTCTCTGAGAAGCAGCTCCCTGACTGGTCTGTACTAAACTTGCACAGAGTCCCATACGACACAAGAGATAAAACAATGTCGTGTCCCCTGTCTGTAGCCATCAGTCTGGTCTCATCAAAGACAGAAGCTACACCTCGCAGCCTGGGTCATATTCCCCAAAGGTCTGGTTTACAAAGACCCGCTGTGGTGAGATCTGTTTCTGCCTGAGGTCTTTGGCCACTCTGTGGACACTAGTCACCCTAGGACAGGGGCACGCCTCGGGCAGAGGGAGGGAGGCCTTCTTCCTCATAGCAAGACCGAATGCAGAAACCAAGAGGATCCACAGGTACACACCCTCCAGGGCTGCCTCAAAGGCCCAGCTCTCCAGGTTTCGGCTGGGGCAGAAGTTGCCCTAGTGACAGGGAAAGATGTCTTTGCTTCTCTCCTTGTTTCCTTCTTTTCTGACCAGGTCTGAGTCTCCCCTCGGAGTCGGGTCTTGATCCACTGGGCCCACGGCTACCTTTGATGGAAAGACAGCTTATTCCGTGGGACACCTCATGGGAGGCCCCCAACTCACCCCTCGGTCTGGCTTTCTTTTTGGTTCACCCTTGTGTCCTCTGTGAGCTCTGCCTAGGTATCTCCGTCGCTTTAAAACACTCGGACA
>JAQHUG010000304.1:961084-977913 GCA_028555095.1 Dicrostonyx torquatus | reverse complement strand
TTTTCGAGACAGGGTTTCTCTGTGGCTTTGGAGCCTGTCCTGGAACTAGCTCTTGTAGACCAGGCTGGTCTCGAACTCACAGAGATCCGCCTGCCTCTGCCTCCCAAGTGCTGGGATTAAAGGCGTGCGCCACCACCGCCCGGCGACAGGCAGGTTCTTGACCAGAGTCCCCCAGGCCCTTGGTTGCTTTCGCATTTGAAGTAATCCATCGCCCAGTGAAGGTGTTTCCACTTGTCAATTAAAATCGCATCTTTTCTGGCGTTCTCCAAGGTTAGGTGGAAGCAACCCAGACAGGAAGCCCGCCTATGGGAAGCATTCTCTTTGCAAACGCTCACCTCGGCTCCAAGATGAGCAGAGCTGCTCTTGCGGATTCAAGCAAGCAGTCTGTTCGCGCGGCAAAATAGACAGGAAAAGGTTTCAGTGTGGTAAGAGGCACCGTGCCTTCTGGGGGCGACCCTGCTTTCCAGGCTTGCACCCCCACCCCGTCTCACGGGGCCCCGTGCTCTGATATTATCATCATTAATGTCTTAATTTTGAAGGAGGGATCCGACAATCTCTTTCTCGGTAACCCCTGCAAAACATGTAGCTTGCCCCACCTAACTTCCAGCCACTGCTGTAGTCTGAGTAGCTCATATGCTAATATTTCCTGTCATAATACGCTCATAAGGACAAGGGATGGAGCTCAGTGGTGTCTCCATCAACTTGTCTTGTCCGGGGTTTAAGCCCCAGCATCCCATAAATAGGTGTGTTTGCACACACCCACCATCTCCTTCCTGGAGAAGCAGGAAGTTCAAGGCCATCCTCGGCTCCATAGCGAGTTTGAAGCCAGTCTAGACCATGTGGGACCCTGGCCCAAATAAATAAATAAATAAATAAATAAATAGGGGCTGGAGAGATGGCTCAGTGGTTAAGAGCACTGACTGCTTTTCTAGAGGACCTGGGTTCAATTCCCAGGACCCACATGGCAGCTCACAACTGTCTGAAGATCCAGTTGCAGGGGATCTGACACCTTCACACCAATGCACATGAAATAAAGTTAAATAAACCATAAAAATAAATAAAAAATAAATACAAAAAAAAACACCCAAAACAAATGAGAAGATGCCCAGGGCTGGTGGAATGGTTCCGTTAGCAAACTGGTGTCTGCCATATAAACCCAAGTAGCTCAGGTCGGATCTTCAACACCCACAGAGAAGCCAGATGTGGAGATGCACACCCATAATCCCAGTCTTCGGGAAGCTTGCTGGCCAGCCAGCCTTGTGGATCTGTGAGTGCCAGGTACCTGACACTCACACTGGTGACACTGGTGTTCCTGTCCACACAGGAGCTGCCTCCGATGCCTATACACGGACCTGCCAGCCCACCGTCTTCCCAGCGTCTCTACCGATCGCTGCCTTGGAATTTGGGGGGCCACGA
Organism: Dicrostonyx torquatus; assembly: GCA_028555095.1. Taxonomy (NCBI): domain Eukaryota; kingdom Metazoa; phylum Chordata; class Mammalia; order Rodentia; family Cricetidae; genus Dicrostonyx; species Dicrostonyx torquatus. Next base: position 976,497 of record JAQHUG010000304.1, on the reverse strand, counting down.
GGAGCTGATAGGCACGAAGTAGCCAGAGTCATCGTCTCCACCTGGACTCCTTAGTGCTGGCTGACTATTAAAGGATGCTTTCCCACCACCTCAGAGCCCGACACGTTTCTCAGTACCAAACACCAAAGTAACAGTTTGGATCTCTCGCCCATCCCAGCTTTCTCTAGCTCATGCCTTGTCCCGGGGCTGTGGATGTCCCTGTATTGTTTCTCTACAGCATGAGATAAAAACCAGGGTTTTAGTCGTTTGGCTTTTACTGGGTGATTAGTCTAGGCGTGATAAGAGGGAAAAGCACTGGGAGCATTATTTTATTTGAAAGCCAGAAGCACATAATGTTTATTAATAAAGAGCCTGGTTTACATAGATTTTATTATTATTGAGCATAAGATGGTTTATATTACAAGCAAGGGTGAAATTACTAACTAATTAGCCCATGAAGATCATGTTTAATGGAATATATAAATCTAGGGTGCTGCTTTTCCTCTCTCAGCCCTTACGGGTCCTACTCATTACATGTGCACATATGCCTTTCTGCTGATCAGGGGGTTGGGAAACACAGTTCAAGGTCAGATGAGTGATTGTGTGCTTTCCCTCCTCCAAAGTCTCCGGGCTCTGCACCCCTTTGCTCTGAAGGAGGCCACCTTCCAGGCACAGCTGCTGGAGTGAAACTGGATTCAAGTGAAAGTAATAGCAACTGAGAAAAATAAAAGAAGAAAGTGTCTGCTAAATACCTCCCCTCTGCCCTCCCCTCCCCTTCCCTCTGCCCTCCCCTCCCCTCTGCCCTCCCCTCCCTTCTCCTCTGCCCTCCCCTCCTGTCTGCCATTCCCTTCCCTTCCCTTCCCTCTGCCTTCCCCCCCGCCCCCCCTCCCCTCCGCCCTCCCCTCCCTTCTCCTCTGCCCTCCCCTCCTGTCTGCCATTCCCTTCCCTTCCCTCTGCCCTCCCCTCCTCTCTGCCCTCCCCCTGCCCTGCTCTCCACTCTGCCATCCTCTCCCCTCTGCCCTGCCCTCCTCCTTGCCTTCCCCTCCTGCTTAAGGCCCACTGGACTATTTCAAAGGATGCCAGTTTCCAGTAACTTGAAGGATGGAGCCTCCAACGTCAACGTACCATGTCCAGATTTCAGCTAACTTCTGTAACAGCATTCCTAAACTGTGTCCCTCGCTGTAAAAAACTGTCATTCACATGGGAAGCCACTGGGACTATGTCCCGGAAGGAAAAAACAATCCCAACATTTGGGAAAATGGGTATTTCTCAACACTTTCCCATGAATGAGGTAGGGGTTACAAATTCAAAGAAGATTCCAAACTTCAGCAGTGCCCCCCCCACTCCACCACATTCGGGACCCCGCCCCTTTCGGGACCCCTACTGCTTCCCTCCTGGTGGCTGGGAGGCCAGGGAGGGAGTTCTCACTCTCCAGCCTGTTGGCAGCAAGTTGCTGCTTCCCACCGAGCACAAAAGCGGTAAAGAGGCCTGCAACCCCCACCCCCACCCCCAAATCTTGGTCGTCTTAGGCTTAATGTCTACTACCCGGTTGTTCAAGAGCCAACTTGCAAACGTGTGTCGCAATTCCAACCTTTTCGTTAAAAATTCAAGCCCAAAAGCCGCCACAAGGTGGTGGAAGGCCAGATCCTGCCTCAGGAAGGAATGAAGAGGCCTCAGCCCCAGGATTTCCTTCCAGGGCCTGGAGTTCTTTCATCTGCCCTTCAGGGTGACAACCAGAAAGAAGATCAAACAGAAACAAAACTCCCAGGTTAGGGCTCTGATAACCCCGGGCAGGTTTCCAGTTTCTGGGGGCGAGGGGGGGGGAGGACCATTCCAACAGCCCTAAGTGATGACAACATTATTCATGATGGAGATAACACTGCCTGCGGCCTTAACGTCCTGTCGTTTCGTTTTATGGGCGTGCTTTTGTTTTAATGTCACAGATCAGTGCGAATCTAGACGTACCAGGCCAGAAGATTTGTATTGAGGAAATCTGTGTTTGAAAGTTCCAGTGTTTGCTCTGGGGGCCTCGCTCCTTGGACACCAAGGGGTTTTGGCCTCTCTGTTTGAGTGCCTGCCCGGCTCGTGTTATTTAAAGATGAACACTGCCCCCTGCTGTCCTCAGGACGCATTGCTGCCAGACGAACTTGGCTGGAAGATGACACGGGGATGTGCGGTGCGGGGGTGGGGGGGATAATTTTATTTCTTTAAACTTAGTTGTCAGTTCACAAAAAAATATGACTGCAAAGAATTACTACTGCAAGACAAGACAAATCGCTTTTTTTTAATCGTTGTTTTTAAGTCACCAGAGGCAAAAATCCGCCGGAAAACAAGGTCTAGAGCAAACCTCTGTGGTGCCCCAGGAGCTCCTATTTGAGTAAGACGCAGGGAAGAGGAGACGCTGCGGGAGGCTTTGACAGGTTATAGATCAGCTGCAGTTGGCTACAGCACTTAAAGACAGAGTGAGAACCCCAGCCAAACATGAGCTTTCGGACAGCTCCTAACAGCCACCAACTAAGGTCCCCTAACCCTTCATTGTGAGCACCCCTAGTTGTTTCCAAGCCAAGGAAGTGGGGTTCTAAGAGGGTGTCAGAACCCCACAAGGGCACCCCCTGAGATATCAGCCGGCCATCCTTGTTTCTGTTTGGAAACCAGGGTCTGCCGGCTCACCTTTGAGGCTTGCCTTTGGCTGAGCATTCAAGGAAATCTTCTTAGGCAAATTTGGGAGAACGTACTTAAGTGATCACAGCTCGTGACTCTCCTGGCAGGGAGGTGACAGTCTTGAGAAAGTAAAGGGAGTGAAGATCTTGATTCCACTGTCCACTTCAGATTCCAGCTGTCCACGTGCGCGGGGAGCCAAAACCAAAACCTTTCCTGTGCTGCTGGAAGGCAGGGCGGTCAGCTTCTACAAATGGTTGGACTAATGTCAGCAGCAGGTACCCACTGCGTCAGCTCCCCAGGTCATCTGTTCCTTATAACGCAGGGTGTTTCTACAGCATCTTACTGAGGGTCTTTTTTTTTTTTGAGACAGAAATGATCTCTTTATAAGTTAGAAATTTCAGAATTATGAAAGAAATAACTGCCTTATTTTCAAGAAGTTAATGGGTACAACAGACCAGGCGTTCACCCCTCCTCATATGCTATGAGCTAACATACAGGTCTTCTTCCTTCCCTCCCCCCATCTTCCTTAAACCACCAAATTTAGAAGCGGGGCGTGTTAGCGCATGCCTGTGACCCCAGGACTTCGTAGGTGATGAGTTCAAACCTTCCAAACCCACACAGAGGGAGAGAGGAGAGAGGAAAGGAAGAGGAGACGAGAGAGAGAGAGAGAGAGAGAGAGAGAGAGAGAGAGAGAGAGAGAGAGAGAGAGAAAGGGGAAAAAGGAAAGGGAAGGGGATAAGGAGAAGAGAGAGAGAGGAAGCCAATCATGCCGAGTTATCAAACACGCCTATTAAATATGCAGCAGCTTATTGACAAACTCCCTGTAGATAGGAAGTCATCTGACCGACATTTTATTTTTTAATCAGAAGAATCGCCTTTACTGCCCCATCTGTCTGGGGTGTCACTAATGGGCTGATTGCGGTCTAGAGATATTGACGAAACTTCGAGGAACCAACAACTCCCCATAATTCCTGTGTTTCAAACGGTTGTGTCAAGACTTATCGGCACAAGTCAACTTCTCGGTCTGTGCCTCCTGTACAGAGTAGCGTAGCGGTGTCTCAGGGACACTGTCGTTCAGGATCGTCTCATGTCCTCACGGGGAGACCGCACGCAGAAAGAGGTATGCCAAGAGAGAGAGGGGGAGAAACCACTTGTCCTTTCTATAGTAGGCATTGTCTCTTGCTGTGCCTAACTATAGTGCTCACCCTACAACTAATAAATGAGCATGCGTGTGTAAATATCGGCCCTCTGACAACGGCAGAGCGTCCTCGAGTGTGTCACCCATGGATGAGGAGTGACTCCCGTAATCTGTGTGGCCTGACTGTGTTATGTCGGAAACATAGACGGGCACGTCTGTGTCTTTCCACAAGGCCAGAATTCATCGGCTAACCAATGAAGTCACAAGCGCTATCCCTTTTGCTGTCTGTAATTTACCAACGTGCTCCCAATTTCCCTTGATAGCGGGCCACCTGCGAATGCTGGCCATTGTATTCCAGTCTTTTTTTTTTTTTTTTTGGTTTTTCGAGACAGGGTTTCTCTGTAGCTTTGGAGCCTGTGCTGGAACTAGCTCTTGTAGACCAGGCTGGTCTCGAACTCACAGAGATCCACCTGCCTCTGCCTCCCGAGTGCTGGGATTAAAGGTGTGTGCCATCACCGCCCGGCCTGTAGTCCAGTCTTAATTACTAAAGTTAACTCAGCTCTCAAGGTCACCCTCCCGGGAGATTTACAAGCCCAGGGGTCAAAGACTGACCATGAGGACTGAGAAGGCCACACAATTCTGGCAGAGGGAAGCAAGCTCAGAGGAAGTCTGCAGGGGACCGGCTAAGAAGTCCCAGGACTAGCAGGTGCCATTCGGACACCATTGTCAAAGGCAGGTCTGGGTGACAGGTACCTTGAGGGTCGGTCGGAAGGGGGCCAACTGTCATGGGCAGGAGAAACTGAACACTCACTGTCAGCCGAGAACAAGAACGAGAGTCCTTGACTCCAGCCTGCTTCTGAACATGGCTAGGGACTTAACCAGGAGCCTGGGAGGCATGGCTGCTGCAGTTTGGTCCAGGGGTGCCCCTTCTTTTCCGATCTCAGGTGAGACGTTCCCATCTGGAGTGTAACGGGCTCGGATGCCACGTGTTTCTGATACGGTTTGGTGTATTTTCAGGTGTCACGATTTATTGGCACAAATAAATTATTTATCACTTTGTGCCTCCTGGTGTTGGCAGATGGTGGCTGCTTACCTGCGCAAACAAGATGGAGAGGCATTGGTTTTTGGCGCTTACTCTCGGGAGAGAGTAATTCAGGTCAGGTTTGTTGCTTTATAAAGTGGAGTTGTGTTGGGCGAGGCACAGCCTGAAAGCTGGTGTGCCCCAGATCAGAAACAACCCTCTTTCCCTGTCCTCAGAGCCTACCGTGGTGCCTTCTGCATTCATGGGTCGGTCCCCAGGGGACTCTGCTCTGAGATTCCCTCCTTTACTTCACCCCGTTTTCAAAGCAGCCCTACCAAAGTCATTTGATTTTCGTCTTAAATGCCATGCTATTAACAGTGACAACCTCCGTTGCCTGCTCACGCTGCACTGTGAGCTACCGGGGAGAGTCCTTCATGGACCAGCTCCTGGACTACCATGACAACGGTAGCATCCAAGAGATGTCATTGTCTCCACCTCACAGAAATGAGGCACAAACAAGATCAGTCCCTTGCTCAAGGTCACACAGAAATGGATGCAGAACTGGGATTTTTATACTCAAAGTTTTTCTTAGTTCCTTCATTATAAAATGCTTATGTATCTATTAAAAACATAAGAAAAACTCAAGTAGAAAGGTCACAGTTCAAGTTTTCCTCCAACACTCCGGAATAGACAAAGAATCCTTTATGGACCGTAGAGGATAAGCTTGGAGGGCCACACGAATAAGTCTCGCAGAATCCGAATATCAGGATCTCGGTGGGAAATAAGAGAGCAATTATAAAGAAAATTGGAAGTGTTATTTATTCTCTAAAAATGAAGCAGCCTCCAGGGTTTACCTCCAGGGCCAGCTGGAGGCTAATCTCTGAGCCAACCTTCTGCTGTCTGTCACCGGGAGTTAAGGGGGTTGTCAACACCAGCTGTTTGTAACAGTCGTGCCGAGTGTAATACGTGGTGACAATAACCACGGTGACCTCCGCAAAGCCAGCATGTATCTGTGCCCACAGTGACCTCCCCGAAGCCAGCTCGTATCTGTGCCCAGCCCTGTGGTATCCACAGGGTGTATGTGCGTGTGTGTGTGCGTGTGTGTGTGTGTGTGTGTTTGAAGTGTAATGAACCCAGTGGTTGCTGAAAGTAACACAGTTAGAAACAAAACTCATGTAAGCCCGGATCTGACCCCACAGGCCCTCAAGAGATTCCAAGGAAATCAAGGTCTAGAAGCCTGCCTTTTCCAGAAGGTTGGTTTGATCACTGTGAGACAGGACGGCATTGTTTTCCCTATGAATGGGTATAGAAGACATAAGACACTGATCATTTATCATCCCATTAATTAATTCACTGAGGACCAAATCAAATGTGAGGGTGGAGTGAGCCCTCCTGGACACCAAACAGAAGCCAGTCCAACAGAAGGCTTCGGGCGCTTGTGCCAAGTCAGGGCTGTGTGGAACCTACCTCTCAAGGCTTTCTGCTAGTTTCAACGCCTCTGGCAGGGCTGACAAAATAAGAGTGTAGCTTTCCCAGAGTCCTTCTAACCCTACTCTTCTGCCATGATGCTTTCAATACCGAATGGGAGAAAAACTCCTCCCGAGAATGACTGGGCGGTGGTTTGCATAAGAACTCGGGAGTCTAAGCGCCGCTCTAGCTAGCCTTCCAAAATGCTGGATAAAGAAGTGGGCTGGCACTCTGGCTGCTCGACTTGCCTGGTGCTAGGATTTTTCCAATCACAAAGCAGGTCTCAAGCGCCTGTGTGTGTGTGTGTGCATGTGTGTATGTGTGTGTGCATGTGTGTGTTTGAGTATATGTGTGTGTTTGTATGTGTGTGCATCTGTGTATATGTACGTGTGTGTGTGTGCTTGTGTGTGCTTGTGTGTGCATGTCTGTGTATGTGTTTGTGTGTGCATCTGTGTATATGTACATGTGTGTTTGTGTGTGTGTTTGTGTATGTATGTGTATGCATGTGTATGTGTGTGTATATGTATGTTTGTATGTGCTTGTGTATATGTATGTATGTGCTTGTGTATCTGTGTGCATGTGAATGTATGTGTGTATGTGCATGTGTGTGTTTTGTGTGTTCATGTGTGTGTTTGTGTACATGTGCATGTTTGTGTGTGTTTGTGTATATGTGTGTATGTGTGTGTGTTTGTGTGCATCTGTGTATATGTACATCATGTGTGCATGTGTGTGCATGTGTGTGTGCGTGTGTGTGTCTCTCTTGAGGCATGACGGCTGCCACAGCTCCATAGCTACAAGCACTGCTTTAAGTCTCCAGATATCCGAGTCCAGCCTCATACAAGAGCCTCCATTTCCCATAATCACAGTTGCACCGGGAAAGCCATTGCCATGGCCTCAGATGTGGCCCTCCATGCTGTCACTGTCACTTGAACCTGAGAATGTCCCCTGTCGTAGACTGAATTTTGTCCACTAGAGTTCATACCCGGAAACCCGGGCCCTAGTGGAGATGGGGCCTCCAGTGAGGTCGCTGACGGTAAATGAGGTAACAGGGTGAAGCCCACACCCATTAGCACAGACCAGGGGAAGAGCTACCAGTGCCGTCAGCCTCTCCTGACAGACGAGAACAGGGCGTGTTGAGACATAGCCAGAAGGTCCTATCTGCTAGCCAGGGACAGCCCTCGGGAGAAACCAAACCGGCCAAGGACTTGATCTTAGACGGCCAGCTTCCAGAACAGAGAGGGAATGAGTGGCTACGACTGTCCCACCCAGTCTGCGGGCTTCTGTCATACGCTGTCACGTATGCTTCGAAGCACCCCACCACTTTTCAGTTACTCCACCATTTAAGAGCTGAAGGGGGGACTTTAAACACCCCCCCCACTTTCCTTACTTTTCCAGCAGGCCCACCATTTTGGACACTAAGTCTTGGTCGCCTATGAGCTGCCAATGGTGTCCCAACCTCTGATCTTTGGCTACAGACTGAGAGACAGACAAGAAGCCATCTTGTCCGTACTGGGTTTGGAGAAGTAGAGGTAGCTTTGCAATCACTTCGCTTCAGCCCCTTTTCCTAGACAGGTAGCCCCGGTGTGGCTACCCAGGGGTCCGGGCTCCAGTGTGGCCACCCAGGGGTCTGTGCTCCAGATTTTTCAGCAGGCTGTGGAGGCCGGCTTGTCTCCATTACCCCACACATCAGTCTACCACTCTGCCTGACAGACTGTCACACCATGGCTGTGCCTAGCTTCATCCCTTCCACTCATTCATGCGATGAATATTTATTGACTTATTATGTACCAGGCACCGTTCCAGGGAGCTGGGACATTGCAGTAAAAAAAAAAAAAAAAGCAAAAGTCTCATTCTTCTTAGAAGTTACTTTCGACTAAAGGCCCCTTATAATTAAATAACTTTTAGTCAAGCCGGATTTCAGTTTGTCTCTCATTGTAGCTCCGCCCTTTAGATTTTCACAGCGTGTCATTTCTTTCCCAATGACAGGTTCCTGCCTCAACCCCATCCTTATCTCCCCCCACCCCACCCCCGCTCTCCTTTTATGAATAATATCGCCAATACTCCACGTTACCAGAGGAAGCATGCACGAGAGAAGAGAACCCAGGAGCTTCCTCGCCTGGCAGGATCCACACATTCGATAGCCGGGCAAGGAGCGGGGCGCAGGGTTTCTAAAAGTCTGGAGAACAGAAAAGGGCTCAGAGTGCAAAGGGCACGGGCCTCAGATTCTCTAAGTTTCTACTTAAGCCTTGCACTGACAGTAGAAACGCACGCAGTTCCCCATTCCTCCTCCCCCAGGGACCTCTCTTGGCTGATTTCTTATAACTCAATTACGCTGGTTCAGACAAAAATCAGCCAAGGTCACGACAGTGAAATGCATATTGCACGCTGATCAAGGGACCTTGGGTAGGAGTTAGGAGCGTGAACTCCAAAAGCCAGAGCTCCGAATTCACCCTGTAATTATTTTATTTTCGACTATAGAAAGCCTCCATCAGATTGCTATCCCGGGCTTCAAACACTGCTTTCTGAAAACATCTAAAAGCCAACTTGTATTTTCGTCTAAAACATACGTGGTAACCTAAACGAGAATCAGCGGCCGGAGCGTGAACTCACACGGGGTAAGGAATGTGGATGGTAACCAACGCAGAAACCGCCTTCCAATGCATTTCTGGGTTTGAAGATAAAAACACCTTCCCCCCCCTACCCAAACCAGTAGATTGTCAGGGTCACAAGGTGTCAGTTAAAGCCAGAGAGATGCTCGAGTCTGGGGTTCATCACCCCTCTTGCCTTCTCTTGGGAGTCTGATAACTTCATCTTGGAAGCTCACCAGTTCCAGAACCAGTAATGGGCACAACGGAGTCAGTGGGAGACAGAGGAGCATTTCCGAATAGGGGTCAATTCCACTTAGAGAAACTGCCTCAGATTTGGTCTCTTGCCAAAGAAGGAAAGTGAGAAACCAGATCTTGGGCCAGTCGTGAAGGGTCAGCCCAAGTCTGAGCAGCTGGGCACCCTTGTGCCCGGTAATTAAAAACAGTCCAAGCCTATGTCCTTAGATTCCCTGAAGGAGAACAGCACCTCCTACCGGTGAAGCCAGGCAAAGCATCATGAAAACGTAGCCTTGGAGTTTGTCCACTAAGCGTTCAGCTGGGTTCAAAATGTTTTTTATTCTTCTTACAGGCGCAGGGCTAGGGCTCTTATGACGTCTTGCTTAAAGCTGAGAACACTCGTGAATGGGACAGGGGGGCGCAGGGAGACTGAGGCTTGCTATCAGATGGTGGCAGAGCCCTCCAATGGCGTCCCATACATTTTTTTTTTCCCCGAAAAACTCAAGTGGAGGATCTATCCACTGCCGTATGACTGAGGACAGGAGAAGATTCTATTACTGTGGTACTGGTTCTCATTGTGAGTTCAGATTCAGACAGACGTTTTTTGCTAGGTTTCTTTTCTTTTCTTTTTTTGGTTGTTATCGCTCCGAGTAACATCCTGTTTCAAATAAGGTTTTCTATAAGTATATGTTATATAGATACATTTCAAACCCTTCATAAAGGTCCCTGGATGTCAGATGATTCTTACAGAACAAGATCTTGCTGGATTAAGAGCAGATGAAACAGGTGGATTAAATTCCCCTCAGATTATGCAAGCGTTTCAACATTCAGAGGAACCTCGCTTGAGAAAAAATGTCTTTTGGATTTTCCTGGACACAGAGTCTTTAAAAATAATAATAATTTCAGGTTTGCTTCATCGGGGTTGCTTCACAGCTTCCCCCGTCCATCCGGGTCAATCGTGGGATAAATACACACACACACACACACACACACACACACACACACACACACACACACACGTGTCTCCATGAGGGGTCCCCGGAGGGAGTCCCAGGGGTGTCCACAACTCGGCAGCCCTGGCTGATAACCATGTCAGCAATCGCTGAGCGAGAGAGGGCCTCGAGGCCTCCAGCTTGCCCGTGTTCACACTCACAGTGGTTTGTTTGTGTTTAGCTTTCCGTCTGAGAGAAGAACACTCTAATGACTTCCCCCACCACGGCGCCCCCCCCCCCATCCTTTGCTTCCCATATCGCCCGAAACCCTCGGGGAGAACCGACTGTGTGTGACAAAGAAATATGTCTTTCCTCTGTGTTCCAGACCTTGGAAGCCGGCCAAGACCCCCTTTCCCCGGAGGCCAGCTCTCCCCGGCTGGGATTTGCATTTCCCCGCCCGATGCTGTGGCAGGGGCGAGAAGCTGCCTAGGCGGCAGAGTTTTGGGAGCTAAAAGCAGACCGCGAGAAGCCTCCATTTTCCAGCGCGCTCCGCACAACATCTCCGCTGCCAGAAACCTAAAGCCAAAAAGCGATTTGAAATTTATACAGAAAAAGAACATCAACACGACCGCACTCAGCCTCTCCTCCCCTTTCTCAAGACCCCTCTTGACCCCGGAACGTCTAGTTCATGTTTGATTTAATTCTTAGATTGCTAATGAATATCTTTCTCTCCCCCTACCCCCACCCTTACTTAATCTCGCCGTTTACCCCGTGTGTGTGTGTGGGGGGGGGAGGAGTTCTTAAATTCTCCTTCTGCGCGAATTTTTAACTTGTAAAACCGAACAAATCAACTCTTGACATGTGAGCGAGAATTTGAAAAAGAAAGAAGAAATTGGGTCAGAAAAAAAAAAGTCTTTTCTTTTTTTTTTTAAATTGATTGAGTTTAAGCCATCTGAAAGTACTTAAAATATGCTCCACGCAGGGAAGGAAAAGCCAGTCACCCCACTTTAATAAAGCGGTCATCTTTAATAAGGGCTAGCGAAAGCGGTCTTGTAAGAAGGACTGTTTTTTCGTGAGGTTACAGAGGCTACTCAGCCAGACGACTTAGCATCGTTCTTACAATTACCACCCGTAGACGGAACTCGCTCCCCAGCGGAACATGTGGTTTTCTGAGCTGGTACCAAAGTAGTCCCAAGGGGAAACACCGGCACCTGAGAGCCTAGGCTGCTTCCTGCTTCCTCCCCTGTACACGCATCTCAGGGAACTCAGGCAGTCCATGTCCCAGAGGCCCCACGGAATGCCCAATACAACCTGGCGAGTGGTACTTCAGCCCAGCTCAGCCTGTGTAGATCAAGGGTACCCAGACCTTCGCCTATCTGCTGTCAACCTTCGTGTCTCCCATTAGGAAAGAGAATAGTAGGAAAAGCCACGGGACAAGAGAAGGGAAGGGTGTCTACCAGACGTCCCCCTGGAGATGGAGTATCATGATTGGACCACATCTGCAATGACCATCCCTGAATCCGCCAACTGCCCCGTGGGGGAGGGGGGAGCATGAAGGACCGATGAAAATGTCTCTGGGTTCACTTGAAGGTTCAACCCCTCTTTCTGCTCCCTCTGGCCCTGCAGGATAAAATCCAGGCTTCTGAGTGCTCGCAGGAGCTGGGCCTGGCAGTCCGTGCCAGTCCTTCATTATCCCACAGAAGGTTCTCATTCAGGCTCTCCCTCAATCTGAAACCCTGCCTGGCTGACAGCCGCTTCTTTGTGAAGACTCAACTCAAAGGGTTCCCCTCTAACCAAAGAGGTTCCTTCCTGGCATGGGTCACACACTCGGCTCTTCTCAGGGTGACCTGGTCGCCTGGTTCTTCTCAGCCGAGGTCTTCCTACTGTTGCTGCTCCCTGCGGCAGATTCCCGGGGGCGTGGGAGTGCACAGGTGTGATGCTTGACAGAGGAGATGTGTGGAAAAAAAAAAAAACACAAGCAAGGGTGACAGTCAAACCTAGACAGTCATTCTGCCCAGGCTTTGTGGTATCTTCTCGGCAATCAATTCAGTTTGGCCAGTGTTGTAAATGGGGGAGAGGTGTGGGTTATATGTTCCCAGCACCAGGCTCCCAGCCCCCAACCGCTGGGCCGCTCAGCCGCTGGTTGCTTGCTTATTCCCAAAATAACCACATGAGAACGATATTCATTTAAACTGTGCCTGGCCCATCATCACCAGCCTCTTCTCGGCTAGCCCTCACCTCATAAACTAACCCATTATAAAAGTCTGTAAGTCACCACGTGGTGACTTACCGGAAAGGTCTAACCTGCATCCATCTGCAAGGGAGCTCATGGCGTCTGGCACACTTCCTTCTCTCTTCCCAGAACTTCCGTTCTGTCTACTCCACCCACCTAAGGGCTGACCTATCTTACAAGCCAGGCAGAGTCTTTATTCAACCAATGAGAGTAATACAAACTACAGGAGACCACTGCCACATCAGGCCAGTAAGCTGCTGGCCATACCGACCGTGGCACACCTGAGCTGGCTTTTTAGCCATTTAGGTCAGACCACAGATGGTTTCCCTGAAACCAGAGCTCAGCCCAGCCCTATCCAACTATTCCAGAACCTCGTAGAAGTCAAGGGGCAGCCTTGCCTTCTCCCCTGTATCTATCCACACACCGCCCCACTCTTGCCCCCTTATTTAAGGGTTCACACATTGTTTCTATGAGTTTAAGCAAAAAAATGTTCTGTGGGGTAAAAGGGCCATGGTAGTTAATTTTGCTCGGTTGATAAGGAGCCAATAGTTCATCTTCTGTTGCTAATAACACGATGCCACACTCCAGGTAAGCACTGGCGGAGAGGAGTTTGCAGTTCTTGTCCAGAGTTAAGGGGCCGCACACACTTGGTGGTGGCTGGGCAGAGGCCACGCGACATCCAAAGATAAGAAACCTAGCCTAGCTGGCTTTCAGACTAGACCCACTCTGGCCACTAACTAACCCATTAATCCATCCATGGGGACAAAGCCCTAGCCACCTAAGGTCCTCCCTAACCCAGTCTCTTCGTTTCTCATACTGGAGATGAAGTTTCCACACGAATTTTGGAGGGGTCAGACCGCATTCAAAGCACAGCGTCATGCGGATGCAACCCGGCGTTTTGTTTAATCAGATCATGCCTGAAATGAACCCTCTCCCTGAAAACAGGTTAGATTCCAACTCTTCTGAGTAACTGGTTGGACCTTGTTCACCAACTGGACAGTGAAGTGCTTTCTATTCGCCAATTCACGGGATTTTTTACAGATTCTACGTGGCACCCGCTTCTACAGCCTCAGTTTACCTCTGAGGAAGCTGGCCACACGCACCAGCAGACAGACGCCTCCCACATCCCTCAGGACAAGCATCGCCACCTGATTGGTCTCCTAGAAGCACAACGGATAGTTTGTATCTTAGAGTCACAATTAAACTACCCACAGCGACTACCTTGTTTCTAGTCCAAGCCTACCCCAGACACCCCGATTTCCCCATAACTACATAGGTAACTTCCGCCTGTCAGGCTGAACACCAAAAGTCCGATGGGAAAAGTTGAGCTCCCAGGGTGATTGAGAAGACCCAGTTGTTGCTGGTTCTAACCAAGACTGGTTCTAACCAAACCGCACTCTAATCATTGCCCAGAGAGTGGAAAGTAGGGGTGTGTGCAACCTTGGGGACCCCGGAATCCAGAGAAAGCTAACCAAATGCCAATCGTGTGAGAACTGCAGAAGCCAAAGGAGAGGTGGAAGGGACCCCCGCCAACTCCAGCGTGGGTGAGTTTCCGCAGTCAAGGCTGGCCACACGTTACCTCTCAGAATTCTGCGTCTTGGAATAAAACAACTATCCTTGCCTGTGATTATCCTGCTCATCCGAGGAAAGGAAGCAGGCTTAAAGGGGCTCTCGCTTTCACCACGGCGACCCTTCCCACTTCCTTTTGCCCTCCTGGACGGCACCTAATGAGACACATAAAAACAGTAAAGGTTCCTCCTTTAATAAGTGGTAGGTAGGGGGTTTGGGCTTGCCACCCTCACCTCCATGCCCTCCACCAGCTTTCCAGAGACCCCCGGTTGAGCCTTTCCCAACTCTCAGGGGCCCTTATAACCTTGCACGCCTGACACTGGCTTCTGTTCCCAGCTCGCCCGTGCAGAGTGGCTGCCACACTCAACTCCCCCTCCCGGCCTCTACCCCTCCATCTGCAAAATTGCTGAAATGACACTGCCACCTGCTTCCTTTGCAGAGCGGTGGTGAGAATTCACGGTAATGGGCTGATGCGCACAGCTCCCCAAAGAGCTCGGGGGATTTGGAACAAGAGACTATATGGATAACAAACCCGGTTCCCCAGTCACGGGACTTTGAAGCTGCCCATATATTTTCAAAGCCAGATATCCGGGAACATCAAATTCCCTATTTGTTATTTGAAATGGTGCCCAAAAGAGAAGGGGACAAGACATGACGGAAGGATATGGTTGAAATGACCCTTCTGGTGACCATCCATTCAACATCTGTTTGGGGGGGGCAGGTTGGTTGCAGGGCCTCAGACTGCGTGAATCGATTATCGTTAGCGAGGTAATTCAAGTTGAGGGGGGTCAAAGAGACAGGTCAGGCTACGGAGATTTTTACTGAAACTGCAGAGCCCGGCCCAGCCCCATCTGACCGTTCTAGAACACTGACTGTAGAAGCTGGGGCCGCCTCTCAAGCTCCCCGGCATCTCTCCACACACACCCTTGTTTAAGAGTTCACAAACTGTTTCTGCCAGTTTAAGAAAAAAAAAAAAAAAGTTCTGTGAGGTAAAAGGGCCACGGTAATTAATTTTGCTCCCTTGACTGGAAGGTGAAAAGCTTTTTATTATGTAAATTATAAATATCCTGGAGGGAAACTTTCTCTCTCTCTCTCTCTCTCTCTCTCTCTCTCTCTCTCTCCAATGAGCCCATCAGGCTGCCTACATCAGGACTTTTTTTTTTAAAAAAATGTTTATTAGTCTAGGGGGGCTGTTCAGGAGGTTTCCTAGTTTCTAAGTGCTGACATTTATCTATTGCTTCAAATAAACCTAGTGGCAGGGAGCCACGTATGGACCCCTAAATATGGAGGCAGGGAGACGGTTAGACTGTCCGCAGACACGCAGGGAGCTATGAGGAGCCTGGGAGCCCAGGGCAGTGTGGGACTCGCCGTTCGTTCTCAGGGTTGAGCCCAAGGCTTGTCCTCTCTCTGTCTAACCTACTCTTCAGTGATTCTTTCTCACCTGCCCCTCTCAGCCTCTCTGACGACACACTGGCTATCCCCACAACACTAACCCGCCCTGGAGCTGAGGGGCTTTCTCCTCCGTCTCCCGTTTCCAGCTTCCCCAGACACGATTCCTTGTTTGGATCCATTCTTTGTTATAACAGAACAC
>JAQHUG010000304.1:801202-812543 GCA_028555095.1 Dicrostonyx torquatus | reverse complement strand
TTTTGATCAACAGATCTGTAATCAAATCTATATTTTCAGTTGAATTGGGGAACTCCATTACATGTACACTAAATAAAAGTTATAAATAATTTTTAAAACTAAAATTTATCTTTCTAGATTGTTTTATTCAGAAATTCTTAATACTTAGTGTAAGTATACTTTATTACTCTGTCTCTTAATGAAATTTAGGCCGAGTGAAGTGTTTCCTTCAAAATCGTAGAGCCAGAAAGCGCTAAAAGGTTTTAGGTTTTATTTCGAGTACATTAACCACAGGTCAGCAAACCTTCG
The DNA here is from genome assembly GCA_028555095.1 of Dicrostonyx torquatus. Classification (NCBI taxonomy): domain Eukaryota; kingdom Metazoa; phylum Chordata; class Mammalia; order Rodentia; family Cricetidae; genus Dicrostonyx; species Dicrostonyx torquatus. The sequence goes on along the minus strand of JAQHUG010000304.1, from coordinate 812,255 downwards.
ATAATGTTGTAAAGCTTTATAGGGAAATGCACTTTTAATGCGTGTTCATCTTTCTTTTCAGAATTACCATGAGGTCATGACTCGTCATCCTGAGAATTATCAGTGGGAAAACTGGAGTCTAGAGAACACTGCCGCCGTCCTAGCCCGCCGCTTCCCCGGCAGCCCCGTCTGGGTGGTCAAGTGCTCCCGGATGCACCTGCACAAGTTCAGTTGCTATGACAACTTCGTGAAAAGCAACATGTTCGGCGCGCCGGAGCACGGCCCGGACTGCGGCGCCTTTAAGCACCTCTATATGTTATTAGTTAACGCTTTCAGCTTAACTCAGAACGGCTCGCTGTCCCAGACGAGGGGTGTTTGGAATAAGGCCTGTGGAGCAGCTAACTGTGAGCCTCATCCTTCTGCCCCTCGTAATGGTGGCCGGGAGGAGAACGAGAGGACCCGTGGAAACGCCCACGAGGCCGCTGTGAGCTTGGCCCCGCTGTCCCTGCATGGCGCCTCGTTTACTCTGGTTGGATTCAGTAAAGGCTGCGTAGTTTTGAATCAGTTGCTCTTTGAGTTGAAGGAAGCCAGGAAAGACGAGAACATAGACGCTTTCATCAAGAGCATAAGGACAATGTATTGGCTGGACGGTGGTCATTCCGGAGGAAGCAACACGTGGGTCACATATCCAGACGTCTTGAGGGAATTTGCTCAAACAGGGATTACTGTCCACACCCACGTGACCCCGTATCAAGTACAGGATCCAATGAGGTCCTGGATTGGGAAGGAACACAAGAAATTTGTCCAGATCCTTGGGGACTTGGGCGTGCAGGTGACTAGCCAAATTCATTTCGCAAAGGAAACACCCTCCATAGAGAATCACTTCAGGGTTCATGAAGTGTTCTGAGACCCTAACGTGCTTCCCATAGCGGGAAAGCCACGTCCTTTGTCCTGAGCACGGGAGACGCGACGTCAGGGTGGTTAGGGGCGTTGTCAGTGTGTGGGCTAAGAAGACGCACATTCCAGAACTCTGAGTGTCACACACAGTCGGACTCCTTCTTGGACGTGTGGGCAACTCTACCTTTGTGTTGGATCAGAAGGGTCATGTGTGATAATTCTATGTCCTTTGAAAATGGATGAAACTTGGCGTGAGTCTTTTGAAAAGGTGACAGCGCTAGTGTTGAAAACAGCCGCTCTTTTGAGACCTCTTTTCCACTAACATTGATAATAGCAGCGGTTCAGCTGTTGACCACAGCCAGTCCATCCTTCCCCATCCAAGGGTCTTGGGGAAGATTTGCCCCCCACATCCCGCCTCCTGGGAAAGTTTTGTGAGCCCCTGACCTCATTCTCAGTTCTCCCAAGTGTTTGTTTTGGGTTTGGGGTTTTTCTTTTTTTTCTTTCTTTTTTTTTTTTTTTGGTTTTTCGAGACAGGGTTTCTCTGCATCTTTGGAGGGTTTTCTTCTTTTTTAAAGTCAAAATATATTTATTCCCGCATACCCAAGATCATAGAATTGTACAGTTGGTTCCTAAAACACAGCACATTAAGCACGGTAACTTAATTCTTAATTGACAGTTTTTAATTATGTTAGTGTGCTGTCATAAGGAGACAGATACCACAGACCTAAATCAGTGTTCTTCAGAAGCATGGTTTTGTCTGCCAAGAGAAAAAAGCTTTCCTTGGCCAAATGTAAAATTACATCGAGATAAGAAAGGTTACAAAGGAAAGTTTGAAGACACAAATAGTTTTAAATTTTGGCCCAGAAACCGAATTTGCTTAACACTGCTACATAATTTGGGTGAAGTTTCCTTCTGCCCATTTTTCTTTACTAGATAAATGCATTTTGGAGAAAAAAAAAAAACAAAATCTAACGAATTTCAAGCAATTCTGGAACAAAGCTGTGTGGTTATAGAAAGCGGCACTTTTTATTTACGAATAAATAAAGCTTGAGAGGTCACGGAATAACCTGCTGCTTCTGGATCTGAAGTGTAGTGTTAATATGCAGCATGTTAATTTCTCGGTCTCTTCCAGAATTACATCTGGACCACTCTCTGTTCCCAGTATTCACGCACGCCAGATGTTTAGAGTGAGCGTGGTTCTGTCAGCTACAGATGATGAGCGCCTGCATTTTCCCCAAGTGGTTTTCTGTTGTTTCACTTTGAGACCACGTCACCTGGTCCTACCTTATCGCGCATCTCCTTAACTTAGAGCCCTACGGATTGGGTGACTACATCCAACTTGTCTAACGGTCCTCAGACGTACCACTCAGTTAGAACAGCTGAATTCGAATGGTCGTGTAGAGGGAAGGCTGGTTCGGTCCTTCAGTCCCCACTCACGGGAGTGTCCCGTGGTTGCAGTGAAGTTGAGCACCCCAAGCTGCCACCGCCTCTGGAGACAGCGTTGAGTAGTGCGGAGCTTTGCGGTGGAAATGGTTGTTCACCCGCCCACGGGCTTTTCTGTGTACAACCACAGACTGGTCCTCCTCCTGTGTGCGTTAAATCTGTTACTGTAAACGTGGGTCCTACGTGATTGTGCCTTTGTAAAGTCACCGAGAGAAGCGGTCCTACACATGCGAACCTTGTTCCCACCACAGCATGGATGTGAACCTGTATTAAAAGTAGTAGCCCCAGGAAGGTCATTTGGATGGGTTTGTCTGTCCACCGCGCTGCTGGGTCTGCTTCTTTGACTTTTCCTGTCTTTTCCAAGCGAGCAGCTCTCCTTCCGTGAGCACACCCGTGTGCTGTTCCGTAAACTGTCCGTAGGACACTCGTTTCTCCTGCCGGGTTCCTAAAGGAACTCCTAAAACCTCTCCCTTTGCTTTGCTGCTCATCTTAGCTATCTATTCTCCTTTATCCTCACAAAAGACTGTTAGAATATAGTGTGGTTCCTTTCATTTCATTCCTGCAGACACCCGCCTAGTCTAAGGAGAATCTAAGCCATCTAACAAGTCCCAACATGTTAGCCGTGAGATAACACAACGGACTAGAATTTAGGAAGGAAGTTTTTTTTTGTTGTTGTTGTTGTTGTTTTTTATTTTTCGAGACAGGGTTTCTCTGTAGCTTTGGAGCCTGTCCTGGAACTAGCTCTTGTAGACCAGGCTGGTCTCGAACTCACAGAGATCCGCCTGCCTCTGCCTCCCGAGGGCTGGGATTAAAGACGTGCGCCACCACCGCCCGGCTAGGAAGGAACATCCTAATACAAAGTATCTCGCTCAAAGTCCTCTTAGAGAAAGGTGAATTAAGAAACAAGGGGTAATAATCTCATGTGTGACTCACACTGCTCTAACTGAAGTCAGTGATGGAGACAGTGTCTCCTGGTATGTTTAAGATACCCAGTGATGGAGACAGTGTCTCCTGGTATGTCTAAGATACCCAGTGATGGAGACAGTGTCTCCTGGTATGTTTAAGATACCCAGTGATGGAGACAGTGTCTCCTGGTATGTCTAAGATACCCAGTGATGGAGACAGTGTCTCCTGGTATGTTTAAGATACCCAGTGATGACCTCTGCGTTTGAAGCAAGGTAAACACCAGAGTGCCAGCCTGTTGGTTCCTCTTGACCCATCCCTAACCAACACTGGAGGAAGGAGTCACCACAGCCCGCCTCTCACCTCCCCAATGAATGGCCTACTCTACCCCACAACTCCTAAGATTTATCTTCAGCTTTTTCTAGGTAGGAGATGCGCCTTGTTATTGGTTCTCTGCAGATGTTCACGTAACTGCTACAAAAAGATAAAAGAAATCTAGCCTTGCTGACCGTCCCTTGGCATTTCACATACTTTGAAATTATGGAACACCTGTTCCTAACGTCCTAGGCCACGACAAATACTGAGTCATGCAAAGCTAACAGTGTTTTGAAATGTTTGCGGACACGATGTACGAAGTCATGGATGTGTCTCCCATAGCCACTCGGCTTCATCCCAGCAGCTGCTGTCACTAGGTTGGCTGTGTCCCTAGCAGAGCTAATTCTGTGTAAACGTTTACACAGCGCATAGACCGTGCACGCGGCAGGAGTCTAAAGGTTCTGGAGGAACCCCACGTCAGCTCATATCCAGACTTCTTGGTTGCATGTTTTGTATTCTCTTCTGCCGTCCTCCCACTGACTGTTATCTTTCCTTTATGTTCATGTCTGTATCTAATAAGCCGTATATTCATTTTGCTGGGAGACAATGAACTTGTTCAGCCCTGGATCAGCTGGAAGAATGGGGTGTGACTAATATGGCCACCACCACTGGAATCTGTTTCCGTAGCGGCTCAGTTAACCAGAATCGTCTCTGCACTCCAGGGTGATTATGTAATTTCTAACATACGTTCACTCAACAATTAAATATTTTGAATCCAATGAATTAGTTAATGTATATGTTACTCACTTGGCCTTAAACCAAAAGATGAAAATATCTGTATTTAAAAATATGACCAGAATTGTCTGCAAACTTCTCAAAGGATTCATTGCAGTGCTGCAGACTCAGCACTGCAGGAGGAGCTAGCGAGCCAGTCTTAGAGGAAGACAGCTGACTAGGCTCAGTCACGTGCTGCTCCTTACCTGGCCTTTGTCTGTTATAATCGGTCCACTTTCAAGGTGAAGGAAATGAATAGAGCCTCCAGTTCCTGTCTAGGTTACCTAACGAGGGTTTTGTGTAGGCCAGTTTGGTTCTGGTCACAGCTTCTCTAGGTTATCCGTGCTCTGTGAGTGCTATACCACCATGTGTTCCCAACCCTCTCTGTAAGACTGGTTAGTGTATTCAAAGCTAACTAACTACTGTGTGAAGTCAGGGTTTCCATTCTAAGTGCGTGCTCTGCTCAGGCTAAGGAGATGAGAAAAGAACCTGAAGACTAGATACGGCTCGCATACTAAACCATTTTTCACACTGCACATTAACCTTCGCTCATCCCGGTAATTTCAGTTTTCCTTCCCAAGAGGACTAAGAAAAGTCATGACTGTTATACACGTTTCCTTTCTTTGTTCGATGCCTGAAGTGACTCCAGCTCTAAACAGGACCCTGGTGGATGAGCTGCCTTCAACAGTAACTGTTCTCTGTAATTAAAATGTGTTTTTAATTGATGGACTCATCACTTTAGATGGACACGTGTTCACTAGAGGCCGCTGTCCTTCAGTGGCCCAGAGTAACACTATAAAGAACAGCACTCACACACAAATGGGTCGTTACCTTCAGAGATTACATCCGTGGCCCCCTCACCTTTCAAACTGTTGAAGTTGAGATGTAAGTATGAACTGAAAGGCCAGGGGCAGACGAGATGCTTGTGGACCAGTCCCAGAGCTTGTGATCTCCCCACCATCAGATGTGTGCACTTGTAGAATCCTGTAAGCTTTACGAAATACCTACACCGTTGTCTTCTGCACTTCCTGTGCTCACGGAAGAACATCCCCGCCGTGTGTGACACTGGCTCGCTCCCTGACTGACAGGGCCATTTCAGAGCATTAACGCCAAGGGCTTGGGAGGGAAATGGTGGAAAGCGGCTTCGCGGAGGACGGTGCCTGTGGACTCCAGCCAGGCGAGTCCACTGCATACAAATGAAGACACACAAGGCCCCAGCTGCTCCTGGCAGCCACCCAGGACCACGAGGGTAGCTAGACCTAGGATGATGCCAGTCCTGTGGCTCAAAGAGTGGGTGGGGGTGGGGCAAACAAAGGTTTCTGGTGGACTAATAAACCAAAGGTCGTTCCGTCAGCATGCTTTATTAAGTAGGAATTTTACTTATGTCTTAGAACTAAAGAATGGCTCCCCTAAACATTCTCAATCTCTACCAAGTAGAAATCAGATATGCATCTCCTATTATACCATAATCCCAGACTGATTTACCCAATTTTTAAAAAAGCATCTTTAAATGTTTATATCTTATTATAGTTCTCAAATTCTTGAGCTGATTTTTAAAGTTTTACTACAGTTAGTTTGTTTTTCTTTTACTCCAAGTTCTTGCTGTAGGCTTTGTCTTGGATACGTAGGACCATTTGGCGAGCATAGAAGTCCCTGTACTCCTCTGGTAGTTCAGCCAGTGTTTTCAAAGCTCTGTCCAGGATCTGCACAGCCCTGGACGCGGCCACAGGGTCTTTGTTGCCATAGGTGTCTGTTCTGTCGTAGCACTCCGACGGAAGGTGCTTCCAAAAGACGTTCACTCCGACCCCAAACGCCTCAGAAGTCACATTATGGAACCATAAAGCTGTACAAAAAAAAAAAAAAAGTTAAAAATAAAACTTACAGTTAAAAAAAAAACAAAAACAAATGTCAGTGAAATATCACGATTGCAGAGCCGAAGTAAGAAACGGTCTTTGTAGCAGGCTCCTGGGCTTACCTACCCTGCTTTCCAGTCACTCAGAGTCAAGAGCACAGCCCTGTTCTAAATCCTCAGGAATTTTCATTTTTCCCACCTAGCTTGAAAGACGTAATAAAGTTGTGTTTGTTTTGTATTCTCTGATTGGGGCAGGCGCCTGTGTTACACGTTTACACCTCCTGATGCACACGACCACATCAGAACATGGAGTGTTTGGACACAGAGCATTCTAATTACTTGAAGACCATGCCTGGTCCTGTGTGATTCAATTCTGCACCTGTTCTCAAACTCCTCCTGCTCCAAAGGCAATCTGGTCCTGACTTAAGCTAGCACACACCGGCTTCAGGCTTTAGATTCTAAGCCACGCGGATCCAGTCTCTATCCGCTTCAGCTCTGCTCCCGCACCGTGACCATGAAAACCACAGGAAGGATCCTGGCCACACTAGTTAGCTGTTTTTCATTTTCACTACCAAGTTTCCCGTTTTCCACTAACATCTTCACAATGTACCCGCGACAGAGTTTAAAGAACACCTCCGTGGAGCAGATGGGGCTCTGACCACGCCCAAGTGTTCAGTCTTATGAAGGAGGGTTTAAATCTTAGAGATACTCGTTCTACAAGTGTTCAGGGAAAAACAGTAATTTATAAAAGTCGTCTTTAATGTTTGGTTTCAATTATAAGGTCTTTCAGAATCTTTATTCACTTGTTAATATACCAGAAAAAGCTAACCATTCTGATAAGTAAATCTAAGATGGAATTCTTGTTTTACATTAAAATATACGCGAATACTTAATTCCCAGATGAACTGAATAGAGAGTAAGAGAAAACTACATAGCTCTAACCATGTTCTAAAGACACAAAAAACAAACTTAGTTTATTAAATGGCAGTGGACTTTAGATAAAGGAGCAGCTGCTGAAGTCGGGCACTGAGCCAGTGCACACGGCCCCGACCAGCCCCGACCAGCCCCGACCAGATGTGGAGGACTAGCAAGGACGCGGTTCTGATGCTCACGGGACTTACAATCTAACCTCACGTATGTCACCTGACTTTCACTGGTTACACATGCTTCAGAAGTTAATACTATCACTGAATAAATATATAGTTTATGAACCACAAACTTATGAATTACAGCAACTAAAATTACACAAGTAACCTTGGTCAATAAACCCCATTACTTAGAATCTTTATAATTTCGAGGTATGCACGTGTTAATAACAGATAATAACTGTATCACCATAGTTACTAACATGGAAATTTTATGAGCATCCAAATTAATTTTTGTTTATTGAACACAAACTGTATACAGAAGTTTCCAGATGCTGATATTATATTTTGATATTTAATAAAAATCTATAATCTTCTTAGAAAATATTTACCATTTCTAAAATGCCTATATTTTTCAGAAATAAAATGATTTTTTTAAAAAAAAAAAAAAAACAACCAGGTACAACCTTTTCCCAGATATAAGGTATATTACTCCATGTTCTTTAGTAAACTAACTTAGAATACTATCTCAACAAGTTATGGGTTGCTTTATGACAGAAATACGTTGAGAATACATCACTGTGTGAATAACACACAGGGAACAGACTACTGCATCCCTAGACAAGGCAGTACAGCCTACTGCATCACTAGACAAGACAGTACAGCCTACTGCATCACTAGACAAGACGGTACGGCCTCCTGCATCCCTAGACAAGACGGTACAGCCTACTGCTAGGAATCTGTACCCTTGTAAAGAGTTCACTGTCCTGGAGACGGACGCCACTGTGACACAATGACAAGCACCTGTAATCGAGACAGTGTGGCCTAGAAGCCTTACCAGGAATGAAGAGAACGTCACCGGCTTCCAGGGAGCACTCATACCTCCGCGCCTTAGGGAAGAGTGGGTATTTATCCAGGTCTGGGCTGTCAATATTCAGCACTTCTGACTTAGAACCTAGTTCCCGAGAGAGATCACACAGATTGAACCAAGTCCGCACTGTTTAAAAAGTAATCACAAATATAAACTTGAAACTTAACTCTTTTTAATTCTTGTACTTCCACTGGGAGAACTAACTATTCTTCTGAAGCCTAAGATAATCTTTAGTGATCATTCTTTATACAAGACAACTAATATCCACCATCCATGCAATACAATAAAATAATTGGAAACCTTTTTTTGGTTTTCTGAGACAGGGCTTCTCTGCCCTGGCTGTCCTGGAACTCACTCTGTAGACCAGGTTGGCCTAGAACTCGGAGATCTGCCTCCCGAGTGCTGGGCTTAAGGTGGGCACCACCAGGCCTCGCCTTGAGACTCATTCTCCATACGGCCTACCATCACTCCACACACACGCAACAGAGAACACAGTACATAGTTAGGAAGACATCCTACACTACTGAAAACAACAGAATAAACTGTAGAAACATAGACTCAAGCCATACCTGATAAATACAAGTAGTGTGCATCTCGAGGACTGAACAGTGTGACTCGCTTCTTTCCTGTCACTTGTATTAAAAAGTTGTCCATGACCTGAAGATCATAGGACGCACATGTGAGCAGTATCCAGTTCAGGTGCATTCTAAAGAGTTCACGTCAAACCCCACTCTTTCCTTTTCTCTTTCTTTTTTATTGGGAGGGGGTTCACAGGGTCTCACTATGTTGCTCAAAGTGGCCTTCTGATGCTCCTGCCTCGGCTTCCGAGGCATGTGTCACTGCGTGTTAAACCCCATTCCTTTTGTGAAATTCAACCCACAGAAAGCTCTTACAGTCATAATTCAAATCTAATCATGAAAAGTTTGCAGCCCGTGTACAACTATGTTTTTATTGAGGGCACTTCCCCCATGTTTCTTAACATGGGAAAGACCAGCATTACGAAAACAGGAAATGGAGTAACAGCGCCCCTGCACCTGCGCGGCCCTAGGTTTGTCTTCTAGATTGTCGAGCTGTGCCCTGGGCCAAGCTGCTGCTGACCTCGGCACACGTGTCCACAACGCGGTCATCGACACCACGATCAGGAGACTATTATTGTACAGGCCTCCCATGCGACAAATCCCACAGTGTACCTTCCAAAGACCCAATGCTGACTCTCCCTGAGCATACAGACGGTGCAGATTGTGAAAAACTGTTACAAGGCAGACAGGCACGGGACTGGGTTAAGGAATTAAGACATGCACTGAGCAAGATGTGTGCCTGGTCATCACATATTAATTATCAACCCTGACACATCTCTTCTTTCAGCACGAAACCCTTACTTAGCAAACTAATTCTGTAATTATAATTACTACTCCTCTGACTTTTTTTCTTTTTTTAACTTTTTCAAGACAGGGTTTCCCCGTGTAACAGTCCTGGCTGTCCAGGAACTCGCTCCGCCTGCCTCTGCCTCTCAGTGCTGGGATTAAAGGTGTGCGCCCCCACCGCACGGCTCCTCTGATTTATTCATTTTTAATATTAATTTATTTATTATGTATACAATATTCTGTCTGTGTGTATGTCTGCTGGCCAGAAGAGGGCACCAGATCTCATGACAGATGGTTGTGAGCCACCATGTGGTTGCTGGGAATTGAACTCAGGACTTCTGGAAGAGCAGGCAATGCTCTTAACCACTGAGCCATCTCTCCAGCCCCTGCTCTGATTTATTTTTAAGAAAAGCATTATGTAGTCTATTGTAACTCAAGGTCAAAGGAACCTCCTTAAAATTTAAGGCACAATCAATAGCATTAAAAATACACTAAGCATATTATTTTCTCACCCATCATTGAAATGAAACTTTTAAAATATGCGAAGATTCCATGTTTGTCTCATCTAATTATAGAGTTACTACACTGAAATTCCCTGTAAGTTCTCAATGTCCTAGGAGAAGTATGTACATGCCCCAACAGAGTGGCATGCTGCCACATGCCGGAACTCCTGCCAGCTGGGAGGCAGAGAAAGAAAGATCTGAGGTCAATCCAGTCAGTGCTTCAAAATGTAACTCCTGTTTCAAAACAGCAAAAGCCTACAGAGACGCAACAGGTGTTACAGTTTCCTGTTTCTCCAGCCCACAACACCAAACTACACAACCACCATTTAAAATCTGCTTACTGTGCTCACAAATACAGTCAGCAGAGAAAGCCAACGAGAAGGCGGAAGCAAGATCCAAGCCTGTACACCCTGCTCGTGCACAGATTGGCACGCATCTGGGGCTCTCAAGGGACACATATCCTGAGGCCTTCAGGGACCCCACATTCTTACTCTTGCAAACCATTCCCCACAGTTTCTCCCTTTCACCTAAGTAATGACTTGGATGGCAGGCAGGTGTTCCACATCTTCCCCCCCTAAACCATGCCCCATCTCTTAGCTACACTGTAAGAACCAGAGCACAGAGAAAGATGTAAGACTGGGCTGTGCTCTCAGTGACACCACGTCACTACTGTCCCGCAGACGGCTTATTCTCTCAGCTCCATGTTTCCGCCAGCGGGGACGCACAGCTCAGTCTGTGGATGTCTGACCCTCTCCAGTTCTGACGGAGCCCGCACAGCTTTGTCTGTGAATGTCCGAACCTCTCCATTCTTACTCTGTGATTACATACGTCATAGTGAGTCCAGAGCTGCAGTCCAGGGGAACTGATCCGGAAAACACTGGAGAAGAACTGGTCCTCTCTGAAGAACACTGGGAACTTAATATCTTCTCCAAGGGAGGGAAACTGCTGTCGGATATCTGCAACATCCTGCATCGACAGACACACACAGATGTTTAGATTACAAATAACATCTGGGAAGAATTTCAATAATAGCACTGTTGGCACGAGGGCTCCTGGAAGGCACAGCA
>JAQHUG010000304.1:790076-800117 GCA_028555095.1 Dicrostonyx torquatus | reverse complement strand
CAAGGAATGGCGTCAGCATCCATTACAAACCAGTGAAAGATAAGAAATGAAGTAAATCTTAAAATAGGGCCGAGTTAAGTCGTAAAAAGCTCAATTATTTTACTCTTCCTACTGATGCTCCCTGGTGGTCACGTAAAGAAACGTCTTTATATGTCGCTCATGACCGGATCCAGGAAATAAAAGAAATTCTACAGGCAACATAAGCCACTGATTAACCATACTTCAATGTGCACTGTTTTAACACTGATAAACCAAATGTGAATCCAACAAAAAACTTCTTAATACAACTAAAAAATGAGATAAAAACCTTATCCTTTAGCACATTAAAAACAAAAAACCAGCCGGGCAGTAGTGGCGCACGCCTTTAATCCCAGCACTCGGGAGGCAGAGGCAGGCGGATCTCTGTGAGTTCGAGACCAGCCTGGTCTACAAGAGCTAGTTCCTGGACAGGCTCCAAAACAAAAAACAAAAAACCAGGGAGACTGTCTTACACCAGACCATGCCAAGCCCCAGCAACCTGCATTCTCCCACCACATCCTTAAGGGTCAACTCATGTATGATTTAGAAATGCATCATTTATAGGAGCGGAATACATACGTAGTTTTAAAAGCCATCATTTGCACTTCTGACTGCCTGAGTGGCTAAAGAAGAGAACGGATTATAGACCAGTCACTGCAGGGCTGGGGCCCAACAGCCAGGACTCTAGTCCCACCTCCTCGAACAATGACAAAAGCATCCAGCGCCGTGTGCATCTCCCAGACAGAGAACTGAGATCTAGCGGGTCGAGTAAGGCACAGCCCACTCCAGGGTGCTGCCTTCCAGAAACCAATGCAGACTGCGTAAATCTGGTATCTCATTTAACCCTACAATAAACTATCAGCCTGCATTCACAAATTGACAGCCTAGCTGTTTTCACATTTTTGGTGCCACACTGAAATGATCCTTTAACTAGACTTCAAAGCACATTCTTCAAAACCTGAACTGTCACTCAGGGAAGAGGCACGGCTAGCCGCTTCATCAAGAAAGGGAGCTTTGCTTATCTGCAAAGAATGCATCTAACTTGGGGCTGCAACCTCAGCATCTGATGCAGGGGCGCACTCTGCACACAGGACAGACCCAAGCGACAGCCAAACAAGATGGAAAGCGGTCTAGAAGCTGCCGCCTATGCAGGACCCCTCTCAGGGACAGTGTTTGCTCAGGGGTGTGAGAACTGGCAGATCGTCAGGTGTGGACAGTGGTGTCTGATGCACACATGGACACGCACACACACACACACACACATACACACACACACACATGCACGCACACACAGACACACTCTTTCCTCCCCGAGGTTCTGACTCTACCTCAGTCTCAGCTCTCACATGGCATAACTGAGAACCCATGTCCACCTGTTTACATGTGTTTCCTGACTTTCCGATTTAGCCTGGGCCCCTGTCTCCTGCACATTTCATGGCTACTTACTTATGACAGTCATTGACTTTTGATGGGAAAATCCCTAAGAGTAATGAATACATACATCCTAAGAATGGCTACAGAATCGAGGAATAACTAATGAAAATCAGTGTCAGGAGATGTTCTAATCATGGTCAGACTAGAAGTCAACACTGTTGCGTCTCAGGATGGCTGTCTACCTTGCTTTCTGAAATAAGCCCACCCATGTGGCTATGCTGGCTGACCAGTGAGCTCCCCAGCACTGAAATCACTGCAGGTATAGGCCAGGATGCCCAGCATTTTTACCTACGTGCCGGGGACCAAACGTGCAAACACTTAACCACCTGACATACCACTCCCATGCTAAGTAACATGAAACCACTACTTATGGGTAAACCCTAATTAATGCCCTAATGAGGGTCTTTAAACTGAATTACTTACACAGATTAAAAGAAACAATACTGATAACAATAAAATATAGAAATTTTAATGTAAGCTACGGAAATAAAGTTTTCTATTAACATTTGAATCTGGGGTACAACACCAGAGCACTTCCAAGGGAAGTCGGATCAACGACTAGTAGTTGGTGAGTGGTCTCTGTGTAAGACACACTGCAAGCAGAGATTATTCTACCTGGGTAATCCTTATAAAACCTTAAGAAATAAGTAGTTTTGAATCGTCATGTAGGAATAAGAATATTAAGCAACAATAATTTGGCCACGGTTTGTGAGCTAATGAGGAGCAGAGCCACATCCATAGAACACCCAGCAACATTTATGAAGGACTGACAGGATTGCAGCTCTTGTACATGTGGGAATTGGAAGACCTTTTGTCCAGAACGACCAATAGTTCTTTACAGGAAGTCCATTTAGGAACGGACCTCTGGGAAGATGGCTCAGCTGAGAAAACGCTGTGTGAGCCTGAGGATCCGAGCTCCACACAAGACCAGCCGCATGAGGCAGCATCAACTAGAATCCCGCATGGGGACGTACGGGACACCGAGAGCTTGCTGGTCAGCCAGTCTTCCAGGTTCCAAGAGCTCTGTCCTCAAACAAGAAAAAAGGTAGCTACCCAGTGCCAACCTCTGCCCCACACGCACGCACGCACGCACACACACGCACACACACACACACACACACACACACACACTATCCATTTAGTATATGTCTATTAAAGGTTTCTTAAAACATTACCTCTGAAATAAAGAATTCTTTATGCGTTTCTTCGGCTGCTCTCTGGACCAACTTGTTAAATGGTAAAGTTCTGAAATAAACATAACAAAACATAAATAAACATAACATAAAAATTAAATTAAAAAACATACTAACTAGAATGCCATCTCGATGTACGCAGGGCTGGCGCAGCTGGGTGCCATGCGCTTGGAAACACCCAGCTTTTAGTATAATCCATGTCGACAGAATTCCAAATATTCAAAATTCGTTTAGCGGTATATAAATCTGACCTGTTACCTGAAAATTTAGACATAAAGATTTAAAATTTATGGTTCAGATGGCTCTTCAAAGGTCAACATCCTTCTTCACAAGTCACCGAGATGCTGCTGTGGGGCTGACGAGAGGACAATGTGCTCTCAGCTCCCAGCTCACGTGTGTGGCTCAATTCCGTCCACAATTCCAGTTTTCAGGGGATCTGATGCCCTCTGCTGGCCTCCATGGGCACCGCACACACACGCAGTGCACTCATGCACATGCAGTGCACTCACACACTCGCTGTGTACTCACACACGCAGTGCACTCACACGCAGTGTACTCACACAACGCAGTGCACTCACACGCAGTGCACTCACACACGCAGTGCACTCACACACAGTGCACTCATACACATGCAGTGTACTCACACACGCAGTTCACACACGCACATGCAGTGCACTCACACACGCAGTGCACTCACACACGCAGTGCACTCACACACACAGTGCACTCACACACACGGTGCACACACACACATGCAGTGCACTCACACACACAGTGCACTTACACACACACAGTGCACTTACACACATGCAGGCAGCCCATCCACATAAAATCAAAGTCATAAAGTAAAATACACCAACTTTTGAGATTCTGATCGCCACCTGTCTTTATGTGCCAGGGCCAAATAAATCTGGTAAATGGGACACCCGCTATCCTCACACCAGTGACGGGGAGTAGTGAGATTACTGGTGAAGCCATTCCAGCCCCCACGGCGCCCGTCACCACCTCGGCAAAGGAGGCGGCAACACTCTCTCACTTCCTGCTTTCCCTGTCATTTTATGCCCTCTGGAGAAAGTGCGGACATTCTAGAAACAGTGTTTGCTTCCGTTACCACACTCTTCAAGTTAGAGAGTCATCTTTGCTCTACTCATCCGAGGAACCAGAAGCACCTCCTACATGGAGCTCAGGGGCAGAAGCTTCCTAGTCTCATCAGATCCTGGATCACCGTTCTCCAGTCATGAAGATGCTACCGCATCAGCAGCACGACAAGGAACTCCTCCCACGCTTGTCCCCCAGTCCCTCACTGGGAATCTGCCGTCTTGTCACCAAGGATGTGTAGGGGAGGAGGGAGAACTGTGCTCCCCGCGATGAGGGGCTGACCGCGGGCAAGCTGACCTCCCCTAGTACTGCTCTTTCCCTAGAAACACACGGATGTGTAAGGATGAAGGGTCACTGTTAGCTAAGATACCAGGCATCACAGTTTGCTGGACGAGGAGCTTTGGGGACACTGACCTAAGCTGGGGCTGTGTTTCAGTCCCACCTCCACGGTCTTCTTCTGTTATAACTGAGCTGCCTCTGGCAGCCCAAAAGTGACTCTTGAGTCACACAGTTCACTGACAACATTCTGCCACTGTACTGTTTCCAGCCTCGTATTCTGTCACACTACGGAGAGTGGCTCCTATGAGTGTGACTGTCGACCTGAACCAAGGCTGTTGTGGGACTGGTGCAGAGAATGCAGGAAGGAACCAGTCCGTCATGTACCCAGACCCACGCAGGGCCCTGTCTCTTCCCCAGCCTCTGGTCTAGCATCCAGCAAACTTCTCGGCATTTTCCTATTCAAGGCTCCTACCAAAGGTTCACCATCCACACATCGCTCAGACTTGGGGAGCCTGCTGTGCCCACAGCTACCTGTATAACTGCTGTAACTGCCCACACTCAGCTGTTTCTTCACTATGAAGAACAATGAATGCTTATAACTTCTTCCTGAAAACAGCACTGACCAGTGACCCTGCAGGAGCAAGATAAAGCAGCTGCCTCCCCACAACCTGCCCTACACAGCGGCTGGGAACTCCCGCAGCCCCAGGCTTTCTCTGTCCGGCCTGTTCTAAGCAGATGGTCTTCTATTACAGCGCCTCTTCTCGGGAGCAGCACAGAAAACAGTGAGACACTACCAGAGAAGGCTTCTCATGAACTCTGGAATGAGCAAATTGGAATATATAACCTGGGTTTTTATCATTTTAAACCACACGATCTTAGACAAATTGTATAATATTTTAAATTTAATTAAAAATTATTAGATGCATTTATTTGTGTCTGGGGACCTGGATGTGGGTGGGTGTGTGGAGGTCACGGGAGAACTCGCAGGAGCCGGTATTCCCACCACGTGTCCAGGGCACTGGACTCGGGTCACTAAAGTGACAACATCACTTCATCCTCTGAGCCATCTCACGAGCCCCAAGTTACGTTTTTTAAAACCCTCATTTTCTCGTCTGCAAAATCCCTATAAGCAACATCTATATCAGACTCTCTCGTAGTTTAGACGGGAAACGTAACAGTGTTGGCACAGGACCCAGGACGCTGTGGCGACCGTGGCAGTGCACCTTTAGCAACGCACATGAAAAGAGCACACCACCCCTGAACTGGTCGCCCAGTGGTCGGCTTTTCAGGAGCAACAGCACGTCTGAAGAGACAGTAAGAAGAGGATGCGGAGAATTAGGTGCCGCAGGAACTGGAGTCTCCAGCTTAGCTCACACGGTACTCCTGCTGCGAGCATCCTGGCTGGGGAAGGGTCAGGAGCAGCACACGAGAGACACGGAGATGCCAATGCTAGTTAGTTCAGGCGCAACCTCCAGACAGCTGAGAAAGGATGAGAACAACCAAAACCGACGTGATTACATACCAATACATGTTATGTGCATGTTATCTACAGGATCCTCAATGTGTCAATAACTCTACATTAAATTCCTTCTTTTCTACAGCTTAGGAAATGCTAAAACAAACACAACAAATTAAATTTACTTTTATTCTTGTGCAAAAATAATTTTTCCTGTTTTTAGAGCTCTACTGAAAGGCTTTGAAGAAGCTGCAATAGAAATTATTACGTAATATGTGTATTTTAAAAACAAGGTTTGAAAAGTTTAGAGGGCATGAAAAAGCAACCGAACATTCGAGATGAAGTTTCAACACCCGCTTGCTATGGCCTTGGCCTGGAGTGGAAATAACCCTGCCCGCAGGCTGAGACAGTCTCGGCCCTCCAGGACTTTCTTCCACTTTGATTGAATAAAAAGTGCAAAGTCCTTACACTTGGAAGAACTTACGGCAATTAAGTTTAATCCGTGGCCTGTTCCCGAAACCACAATGGTGAGCGCTCGGCTGGAAACGGAGAAGGGCTTTGGCAGTTACTACACAGGCTTGGACCGCACTGGCGAGAGAGGAATGGCCCCGACACCAGGAACCCCTGCCTGGCTCATCTCTAACCCAATCTGTGAACAACAGGGTCTTTCAGCAGATTTCATTTGCTGGGAACTGCACAGGCTCAGAATGTGAACGTTCTTTGTTTTCTAATCTAACATTTTTAATGGCTCTCACGGGAATAAACAGCACATGAAATCTGCAGGATGGCATTCAAAGCTCTCAGACGTACACGTCCAGCTGCGGATTTACCTGCTAGAGAGAGCGCAGCATACGACAAGGATGGAAGGAGCCACTGGCACTCGAAGCTCAGCAGGGGTTTTAAACGCTACTAAAAGGAAGACTGTGTGCACTAAGTACAGCTGCCCTGGGCTTCCTGAGAGGCAGAAAGAGACCCCCGGCTACGACAACTTCCTGCCCTGGGCAGTAAAGACTGAACGACCACCGCACACACAACTTTAGAGGCCACCTAACTCCACAAATACGAATTCCCTGTTCCTTGACTCCACAGGATACAGGGCACACCCTATATGAAAAGAATCAGACTGTGCAAATGTCTCTGTACCGTTATGTAAACTCGGAAGTCTTGCCTTTTAAGCCACTCATTAAAAAAGCGGTAAGCTATTTCATGATTACATAAACTGGATTAAAGATGAGATGCAGAATGGTCTTATATAATGATGTAAACATGTTTTTAAAGGTTTAAAAAAGTTATTTGTGTCCCCAGAGTAACCTCAGAGGAAGATACCTATACACAAAGTTCTTACTAATGAAGTCCATCTGTGCGACGGCAGAGACGTGAATCTTCACTTCTTTTGGCCCCCCAGCTCGGCTCAGGTACTCCGCCGTCCATCTGCTCGTACACGGCCCCAAGTCCAGCCCCTCCAACACAAGAGGCTTTCTCTATAACGAAGGTGAAAAGCACAGCTGTGAGCACCAACACTCCACGGGGGTGGCCTTGGGATCAGAGGGCGGCTCTGGGCTGAGCAGAAGGAGCTCCCGCTGAAAACATCTAAGGGTTTGTGGTGTGACTCAGACATGCAGATCCCCCTGATCATAGTCCTAGAAAAGACCTAAGGTTAGGAAAACGAACAGCCTCGTCAACAGGTAAATTCAAATATTAAATACTTTCATGTTGTTTATGGCAAAATATAATTAAATCTTACTTCATTGTTATAGCTTTTAATTTTGCTATCACTTGGCGCTTTGCTTTCGAAAACAACGCACGAACGTAAGCGCTCCCACCTGCTGTCCACCTGACTCTGCAGTGTGCAGCCCGCGTGTGATCAGCTGCTCACTCTGGGTCTCTCTGAACCACTTCAAAGTGAAACTGTTAAAATCATGTCCTCCTCTCTAAGACTGAAGCACATGTTCTGAAAACAGGCTATTCCCTTACAGAGCAATTATCCAAGATGCAGCTCACGCTGACGTTATTATGTAACTACCACACACACTTAAGCTTCCCTAATTACCCCAATCATCTCCTTTCTTTCCCTGACCCAGAATTCAGGCTGAGAAGCACTCGGATTCAGCAATCACGTCTCTTCCCATCTGGCTCATCAGTTTTGTCTTCTTCGCCCTTAATATTTATGAGCACATAAGCCAATTATTTTGTTGGAGTCTCTTGGATTTGGGTTCATCTAGTTTCTACACGGTTAGATTTTAGCTTACGCAATCTGAGCACGGAATGTCCCACAGAAGGACACCAGGGGGCACATGACATTCCGCCCTAACATTTGCTCAATCTCTGTGCCTCCAAGTTTACTGGTATAATTCTAATGCTTAAATTATCATGGCTTTGACCAGTAGGTCCCTTTGGATCGGTTCCTGTAACTTTTAAACTGAAGCATCTACTTATTTTATTACAAAATAAAACAAACAATCCCAGCACTCGGGAGGTAGAGGCAAGCGGATCTCTGAGAGTTTGAGACCAGCCTGGTCTACAAGAGCTAGTTCCAGGACAGGCTTCAAAGCCACAGAGAAACCCTGTCTCGAAAAACCAAAAAAAACAAAACAAAAATAAATTAAAACAAACCAGGTATCTTTTTCATTGTCCTTGTCAAGCCCTGAAATCCATCATTTCTTTAAAAAAACTCTGGTTTCTCTGAAGTGAGAACTTTTCTTTTGGCATTTTACTTATGCACAGAGTGTATGGTTATTCCATTCACCTACCCTGAAGGGGCTGCTACAGTATCGTAACCTCTGCCTTCTCATGGTAAGAGCTGAGAAACATGTAAGGGCATGTGTATACCCTCTAAGTACACAAATCCAGACATGCAATCACATATCTCAGCTCTCACCATCTGTGCACCACGTGTACACATACATAAGCTTTAATGTAATATGAATGATACAAGCGTCAAGGTTAAATCTAGCCCTCATTGTTTGTATCTTTTCGTTCAACAGTGAAAAACTTATTTCCCATCATCGATATTTAATCATCTGCAAAATTCCAGACTTTCCAGAAAACGCGTTCAGAGCTGCAAGTTCACAGGGCTCTAAGTAACTTACCCCATAAAGCCCCCAGGCAGGTTCACTTGTTACAGTGTCTCTGTGTAGCCCTGGTGGCCCCTGGAACTCACTCTGTAGACCAGGCTGGCCTCAAACTCAGCTAAGCCTGCCTCTAAAGGCACGTGCCGCCAACCACCCAGCTATTTCTACTTTAGGGCTATTTTTTTTTTAAATCATTTCTCACTTCTGTTTAATTTTTGTTTTTGTTTTGAGACAGTGTCTCACTAAGTAGCCACAGCTAGCCTAGAACTCACTATGTAGACCAAGTTGTCCACAAACCCACAGGGATTCATTTGTCTCTTCCCAGCCCGGTCACTGCTTGGTTTTTGTATATTTTTATTTTTTTTTTAATTATTACTTTAGAATGTAAAATATTAATCTGATTCCCCTCAAAGCCAGCTCTATCACCAAATTCTTCCAGCATATACTCACTCAGCCTCTAGAGACAGCCGATTAATTACTTCCTTCCTTCCTTTCTTTTCAGTTTTTCGACACAAGGTTTCTCTCTGTAGCACTGGTTGTCCTGGAACTCACCCTGTAGACCAGGCTGGCCCCAAACTCAGAGATCTGCCTGCCTCTGCCTCCCAAGTGCTAAAAGACTTGCACGACCACTGCCTGTATTTCTTTTATTTGAAGTGCCCCCAAACATACATTTGTTTTGTCCTCCCCATCTCCCAAAATACTATATTTTCCTTTTAAAAGTTTAAAAACATATACTTTGAAAATTATTGCTACCAGTTCCCACATTCTTTTTTTATAGCTTAGTGACTAAATGAGCAAAATTTATCTAATCTCCCTCTCTGTAGGGGCTCCCAAGAAGTGGGCCCACTTGCCTTGCTCCCTATGCCTTTCAAGGTTATTGACGAAAGTCTTGACTTCAGCTGTGGCTACAAACAAGACACCTTGAACTAGGGTGTGGTTACTTGTTCAGGACCCACAGAGGTCGACCTGTTCCACCTTGACCAAAGGTCAGGGAATTCAAGTCTATTCCTGCTCCTTCGAGGAAGTGACAGGAGGTTTGACCCAGGCCATGGATGCTTTTCTCCTCTCCCAAACCTGTACACCAGGTATTTTCTACGATAGTAAAAGGCAGGTCTTAACCTCCGTGTGCAACCTTAGTTGCACCTTAGTCACCTTAGTGACTCACGGTTTTACCCGGTAAGACTGTATCATCCAAAGCATCTCTCTGCTGAAGCAAACTTAAACCCTGCCTCATATGGACTCGACTCCATCAGAAACCCTTCACTACAGTGCCGTCAGGAATTCTGTCTTCTGAGCAGAGAGCTCTCAGGGGTGCATACACTGCAGGCTGGTGCAGCTGCACGAAGCGGCTGGGATCTCCAGATCCCACCCCACTCCAACTAACAAATCTTAGAGACCTTTCCCTTCGAATATTCGCCAGAATCCTTACTGGTTTTCCTGAAACTTGAACTATCTTGCAATGTCCTGAAAGCAAACCTCTTTCTTTTCTTTT
>JAQHUG010000304.1:664534-674754 GCA_028555095.1 Dicrostonyx torquatus | reverse complement strand
GTGTGTGTACGCGTGCACTCACGAGTGCGCATGTGTACGTGCCAGGGGGAGTCTGTGAGTGCCCCGCCCTATCGCTTTCTTCCATATTCCCTTGAAACAGGGTCTTTCACAAATTAGACTGGTAGCCAGGAAGTCCCAGTGATTCCCCTGTCTCTGCGCCTATAGCCCTGGGATTACAGGCATGGGCATGGCCGTGCTGGCTTTTCCTGCAATCCTGGGGATTTGAATGCAAGTATGTCTTCCTGTTGAGACATCCTCCCAGCCCCAGGACTCAGCTTTGAATCTGCAATTATTTGCTTTTCTATCTTTGTTTTGACTCCCGGGCCCTCAAAGAAGTGACTAAAAAAGAATTTCACACATCTAATGAAAATTAGTGCGCATTCTTACGAGAAAGTGCACAATACGAGCAATAGGAAGACGGCAGGGTTGCATTTTTAGCTTGGAGGAATGCGCAACGAATCAGACATTTCCGCTGAGCCTTCTCCAGCTCTCTGAGCCTGTGTTCTCTACAGTTATAGAGAGCCGTTGGCTTTAAGGAATACGATCATACGGCGTTAGTTCCGAGGAAGCCCTGTGCTGATCGCTAAGAAAGAGGTCAAAGACTATCAAAGATCCAAATGAGACAATCATTCCGTCATAAGCTCTTCTAAGATCGTAACATTAGGCCACTGGGAAAGAATCTGGCGAGCAACTGTCAGGTTTCCAAAACAGCCACCAGTATTTATACTAGAAGCAATCCAGCATGCGTCCAAACCGTCTTCGCGCAACTGCGCCGAGACCGAAATGGCACCCACGGTTTGGGCGAAAGGACAGATCATCACCCTGTAATAATGAGGTTGAGGTCAACGCTAATTAACGCGGATATATTTGGAAGCTGAAGCAGGTGTTTTACAAAAGGCTGCCCTTTGATGAAACACTGGTCCCCACCCCCCTTCTAGGGGCACAAAGAGATGAGCCAGCTCCTTCTCTGAAAGGTTGCTGGGATGCAGTAACCGGTTGTCAGGCATGTTCCTGGGAGAGCCTGTCAGGCAAGTTTTCCAAGGGTTGCTTAGAGTTTAGGTCCAAGATTCTCTCACACCTAACGGTGGAAGAGTGGTCAACACCGGAAAGTTACCTCTTGTCTGTCTTTTTTTTTGGTTTTTCAAGACAGGGTTTCTCTGTAGCTTTGGAGTCTGTGCTGGAACTAGCTCTTGTAGACCAGGCTGGTCTCGAACTCACAGAGATCCGCCTGCCTCTGCCTCCCGAGTGCTGGGATTAAAGGCGTGCGCCACCACCGCCTGGCTTGTCTGTCTTTATTACTTAAGGTCTACATCAGCAGTATTCAAGTTTGCAATCTTTTAGGGGGTCAAAAGACCCTTCATGGGGGTTGCATATCCAATGTCCCGAATATCAGCTATTTATATTACAATTCATAATGGTTGCAAAATTACAGTTATGAGGTTGCAATGAAATGGTTTTATGGTTGGGAGTCACCCCAACATGAGGAACTGTCTTACAGGGTCACAGCGTTAGGAAGGTTGGGAACTGCTGGTCCAGATGCACAAGACTGACTTAGCTCCACGTTTCCTTTTCCAGATCCCAGCATCTTCTTCACTGGGCCTTCGAGATGGGAAGAACTTTGTCAGCCAACCTTAGGTCCACGTAAGGCTGCTCAGGGCGGAGAAGGCTGGAGAGAACCAAAGGGACTTGGAACTAGACTTTGTTCTCCTTTGGGCCTTTTTTATTCTCTTAGAACAGATGAACTCACGTTTTCTTGCAAACACTGGTTTCTATTTATCCAAGAGCTATGGGTATGCCGGGAGGGAAGTCAGAGCATCCTAGGATGCAGTGTTTGATTAGGAGTGTTTGGGGGAGGGAAAGTCTCCCCACGCCCTTGCTGTGTCTCAACACTCAGAAGCAGGACCACAGTCGGAATGGGATGCTCACTGGGCCTCCTAGTACCACAACTCATGCGCCGATCACTCTTCTCCAGCGGCTGGCTAGTTGCCTGGCTTCAGATGGAGTCACTGCCTTAGATCTCAGCTCCAAGGAGAGCAGAGCGTTAGCCCAACTGGCTAATCTCACTGGTAGGTAAGATTAAACAGGAGGAGGAGATACAGTGTCTCCGTACACCGCCCCCTCCAACTTCACCAGTAACTTTGTTTCCCTTTTGATACTATGAATCTATCGGTAAACTGATGGGAACAGATAAACAAAGAGTGAACGATCAGCCCCGCCCCAGCTTTCAATGCTAGTGCCACAGAACCCCAAATTTAATAGCCCATTCTTAGAAGAGAAATGGGCAGCCCAATTTGGGGAGGAAATCAATCTGGCTGAAAAATGAAAAAGGAGAGTCTACAGGCACTAGTGTGGTCGCTAAATTTCAGGAACTCTATGTGGATGGAACGGCACAGTTAGCATCTTGGATCATACTGGCTATGTAAGTGACTCAGGAATGCCATGAGGGAAGATTCCTGCTAGAGAGAGGACTCAAGACCTTTCCTTTCAATCCGTGTGTACATTCTTATACATGGACCAGAGGATGGTTCTGAATACAGTGGGATGCTCGATCCCTGAGGTCTGTTGCTGAGATGTACGCCTAAGTTTTCCACATCGCTGTGATCTTTGACTTTGAAATAGTCTGGTGCGGTATGTGTGTACAAAGTTTGACCTACGCCTAAAGCTTCCTGTATTAGCTGCTTAGCAGTCAAAATTCCACGGTCTTCACTCCACAGTCTGGAAAGGGACAGGAAAGAGTCTCGGATCCCCTTCTTACAATCTAACCAAGCACAGACCCTGGCAAACCACTCATTTCACTCCCGAAAAGCTACGCTGGGAGTTTTGTTTGCCAATGGAAAAAGGTCAACATTGCTTTAGCGTCCCTCTGAGTGAGCCTGATCCCAAAAGGCATTCTTTTCTCACTTCCCAAGAGCAGTGTGGGGAACGAGACCCCTCGGAGCAAACTCTGGACAGCTAGGATTTGATGACCGAGGAGGTGACACCTTGAAACTATTTGAATGGGTGAGAGCATCCAAGCGATGGTGGATCCTGAGCCAGGCGCCCAGTCTAAGGGACAGAAGCAGCAGCTCCCTGGCAAACCCTGGTGAGGCCCAACCGGCTTAACAGAGTTTCATGAACATGGCATCTCCCAGAGAGGAAAGACGGCGGAAGATAAAACGAAAAACAAATCAGAAGCCGCTAATGAGCCCCTTGAGAATTCTCAGAAATACCTAGTACAGATTTTCTTGAAATACGAGAGGCAAACCTGCAAACAGAGTGGGAAGTTGGATGTGAAAATGCTTAGTTAGCAAAGAAAATGTAAATGAGCTTTCAAAGGATGGTGCCAATTATAACCTTTGCTGAATCTATAGCATTTGTCCTGAATCCACAGAGGTTTCCCTAGGGGTGTTAGGCTAAGATGATGGACAAAGGATGAGGCTCTAACCTCAGGTTTCTTGGCAATGACTTCAAAGCTGACCGAGGAACTCACGTAAGTTCATAGTGACTTCATCTGGGAGGCAAGATGAAGTGGAAATTGTGAGCATTTGAACCACCCGGAGAATATTTCCACAGCGCATTTTCCCCGGGGCTTAGTGAATCGGAACTTCTGGTGATGGGATTGACAATGACTGTGGGACCCCAATAGTGCTAATACGCCCAGCGTGCCCCTGCCTTACACTAGTGGAGTATTGATTTTCTTTTTTAAAATTTTTTAAAAATATTTGTTTATTTATTATGTATACAATATTCTGTCTGTGTGTATGCCTGCAGTAGAGAACTGATTTTCTTTTTTTTAATTTTTTAAAAATATTTATTTGTTTATTTATTATGTATACAGTGTTCTGTCTGCATGTATGTCTGTAGGCCAGAAGAGGGTACCAGACCCCATTACAGATGGTTGTGAGCCACCATGTGGTTGCCAGGAATTGAACTCAGGACCTTTGGAAGATCAGGCAGTGCTCTTAACCACTGAGCCATCTCTCCAGCCCTGAGAACTGATTTCCTTTACGATGCACTGATATCCAAGGAGAAAGGGTTATAAGAATAACCAAGGGAGAGAACCATTTATAAGGAAAAAGTCAAATCATGTCTGTTGTAGGAGGTTTCTGTTCCGTTCAGATTTCCAAAATAACCACAGAGAAGCCATATTATTTGCAATACTGTTTAGCCAATAGCTTAAGCGTATAAGCTAACTTTTCTATCCGGAACTAGCCCATCTCCTTTAATCTGTATCTCGCCACATACCTGTGGCTTACGGGCAAAGTTCCATCCCCAGTGTCTGTCTCTGATGGGGCTACATGGCTCCTCCTTAACTCCACCTCCTTTCTCCCAGCATTCAGTTTAGTTTTTCCCACCTATCTACCCTATCAGGCCAAACCAGTTTCTTTATTAACCAATGGTATTTACAGCATACAGAGGGGATTCCCACATCACATGTGAACAAATGGAGAGAGTGTACATGGACATTATAAACAAGCTTCAGAAGGTCTCTTATTAATGCGCATGCCAGAAATAGCTTTGTTTCTCTTATTTTTTGATAAAATACCTTGGTTGAATTTGTCTATTTTTCTAGGCTTTCTCATTAGCCGGAAATCAAAGTAGGTACGGTTTTCTCAGACTTCCAAGCAAGCAAAGAAACAAACAAAAACAAAAGAAATTGACATGGAGGGGTAGAAAGGGTTAATACTCATGCGGCCGGAGAGTGGTAGACTTAGGATTGAGCACACGTCTGCCTGGTTTTTATGACTGTAAAAATATAATGAACCATGTCCGGAAGATATGAAAAAGAGTAAGTTACTGTGTTTAAGACAATATCCAGACACTCTGCAGGGCCGTGTGTGTCCACCATCAGGAGCAAAGCGGAGGGCGAAGACATTGTAAAGGAGAAGTACAGTATTTGTTCATGTTACTGGCGCATGGGAAGGACACCCGGAGCTTTGAAGGGAAGAAAAGAACGGGCAGAAGCGAGCAAGCGAAGAAAGACGTGAATTAGCGAAGAAAGACGTGAATTAGAGAAGAAGGACGTGAATTAGCGAAGAAAGACGTGAATTAGCGAAGAAAGACGTGAATTAGCGAAGACGTGAATTAGCAAAGAAGGACGTGAATTAGCGAAGAAGGACGTGAATTAGCGAAGTCTAGCTTTAGCAAAGACGCAGAAGTCTTAGTCCACGTCTGAGGGTTACCGTTTTTTTTTTCTTAAAGAAGTCGACCAGCAGGCCTGATGATTTGTGGAGCGAGAGGGGAGGTGTCTGGAGCAGAAGAGACTCCTCAGGCATCCGCTGCAGTGAGTCCCCTGTCTGAGCAATGCGCCAAGGTCTGTCTCAGTCCCAAGTCCAGACCTTATGTGGCTCCGGAGTGGGTGTTCCTCCTCTTTCCCTCCCGCCACGTTGTCTGATGATACCCTGATAAACCTTTCTGCTAAGTGACCCCCCTTGAAAAGAAATGTTTGTCATAATTAACGTGATGGATGCCGGAGACGCGACGGCTTTTTACGTTAAGCTAGATTGTTTCCACTTCTCTGCACCCATCTCTCTGCTTCCTGGCTGCGCTCTGTTTGGATAAGATCTGCGATCCCTTTTGCCCAATGGAAACCTTCCTTGGGAGGAGTCCCTTCCTTTGGCGGGGAATTATGCAGAGAAGCCATCTTTCTCCTCCTCAGCGATCTTTCTAAAGAGAGATCTTATTTTCTCTTCTCCTCAGATCCAGGCTGATATTTGATGCTGACAGAACACAACACGGAGGACAATTTCTGTTCCTGTCACCCGAGGCGTTCATCACACAAGGCATAGGCTCTCGAATCTGGGCCATCCTGTAGCCACAGAATCTGCTAGGCTTCCGGGTGCTGAGTTTCTTTGCGCAGCCAGAGTCTGAGTCCACACGCCATCTGTGTGAGAATAACCCCGTTTTCCCAGCTACAATCCCACAAGAGAAACTCCATCCAAAACCTGCTAAAGAAAGAGCCTGCAGGTGGTCAGGGAAGCGTGCAGTAATCCGTGGTTGATTAATTTAGTATCCTTCGGAGACCTGGAGATCTCCAGGCTGCTGTTCCGGTGTGGATGCTGCAACTTCCACCATCTGAGACCCCCCCAGGACGCCTCACGTTAGTTCATCTCCGCCTCGCCAATAAAAAAGGGTTCCTGTCTAGGGAAGAAGCCTTGAGAGCAAAGCTGGAATCCCGTTCAAAAGAACAAGTGTTTGGAAAATCGCGAAGTCTTACACACCTTGCAGGCTCTTGTCTATCTGTGAATCTTTCGAACGAACCCCTGTTTTGGTTCCTATGTTATACATTGCTGAGAAAACAGACCTTCTGACTTTAATTTCCGGTAAACAAAACAGTTGTTTATCTAACATCTGGCAAAAAAAGAAAAAGAAAAAAAACAAAGAAAAGCAAAAACACCTGTGAATTGTGTTTTGTTCTGTTACTTTATCAAGTAAGTGTGTCTATCTCAGGAATTAACCTTTTGATAAAAATTCAAAAAATAGGCTTTTAGGCCATATTTTCTGTCACAATTCACCAACTCTGCTATTATAGCAAGAAACATGAGGAGCGCATAAATTAAAGAGCATGGCTGTGTTCAAATTAAAATTTATTTACAAAAACAAACAGTGGGCCAGATTCAGTCTATGGGCTATGGTTTGCCTTCCCCTGGTATAAAGTATTTACAATCTAAGCTATGGACAGATGTATTTACGGTCTAAGAATGGACAAATGAATTCCTGAACACAAACCGTTTGCTCATGACTGAGAGAGGAAATACAGAACATAACACTTGCTAGGTTTGGGGCTAAAACTAGCAAGCATGGTCTAATTGTCTAATGCCTGATTAGATCCCTAAATTAACTTACTCAAGAACACGGAACAAAGTTAACAGAGCCCCGCAGTCTGTTTCTCCGGAGAGTTGCAGTGTGCCACAAGGGTTGTCCACAAGTCCCTGATACTATCGGTTAGTGGTTCTCAACTTGTGGGTCATGACCCCGAAGGGTCAAGCAACCCTTTCACAGGGGTTGCCTAAGACAATCAAAAAAAAAAAAACCCAGATATTTACATTACAATTCATTAACAGTAGGCAATCTAGTGCTCACGACTCCTGGCGTTCTTTATGTCTCCCTCAGCGTTGAGGTGTGGGTGTGCACAGTCTCCCGGAGCCTGCATCCGGACCCCAGTCCTGCTATCTGCCGCAGCATCCAGACTGGTCTCTGGACCACATCACATCTGCTAAGCAAGCACAATGATGTCACCATCCCATAAAGCGGTGTGCAGATTGTGTGCAATGCCTGACCGGCGCGTGATGCCTGTTGCTGTTCCAGAACGAAAGGGGGATCCTGGCAAAAGGGGGTGCCTCGTGCTTGTGCTGACTGACAAGACCCGTACTCTGAGGGAACAAGGAGAGAGGAAGAAGGGAAGGAAACAGGAATACTGGCAGGGAAGATGATCAAGGAGATAAGACGTAGACCATAAGTGAGTGACAGAAACATGGTAAAAGCAATGTTTTGGGCATGGCTGTATGTATTCATGTGTGTTCAGGTCCTCCTGTGTGCAGGTGTATGCACACATGTGTATGTGTATAGACAGAGGTCAGAGGTCAGCGCTGGTGGTTGTTCATCAGCACCCATCCACTTTGTGGTTTATTTATTTATTTTTTTTTTGTTTTTTGAGACAAGGTCTCTCACTGGTTTTGAGCCTGCCCGGTAAGCAATGCTGGTTGGCCAGACAGCCCCAGGGATCCTCCTGTCTCTGCCCTTCCACTTCTGGGATTACAAGTATGTGACATTACTTCTAGTGTTTTATATGCGTGCTAAGGATTGAACTCGAGTCCTCACACTTGTACAGCAAGTACATTGCCAACGGAGCCACTCCCCAGCCTCAGAGCAGGGCTCAGAGATGTTGTATACAGGTTAAAGAAAGAATGGCTGTTCTCGTAATCCCATTTATCACGCAGCAATTTTAGCTTCCTACTTCCCATCATTTCGCATCTATCTTTTTTCCTCCCGTGTGTTTTGGAGACATGACATGTGTCTCCAAGCATTCTCTGTAAGTGTTGAAATAATAGTCATTCAGACTTCACCCAAGATCAGCAAAGGGAGACCCGTTCTGTTTTACTGCTTCCCAGTGCCCCGGGAAAGATGCCCGGCGCCTCCAGCTGGCTGCCCTCTTGCTCTCTTGTTCTGGGTGATCAGGCTTCCCCGCTCACTCACACGTCATTAGTGCTTCGCTAGGCTCCTGTGGCTCATCTGTGACACTCCGCTGTGGGGTGCGGAAACCAACTAGACACCCCTGTCATTCCCCATGTCCACACAGTCCAAGGCAGCTGTGTCTAATACACGAAAATGCTTAGGGTCGTGCAAGAGAATTTCCGTGTGTAGAGGGAGTTCTGCAACCAAGTGTCCGACAATGCTATGCCCAGGATCCACCCATTCAGTGTCTCTGTCCTGAAACCCTAACAAGCTGCTGTAACAAAGGCAAAGGTGGCCCAAGTCAACATGGTGACAACATTGTGAGCTCTGTGAGGGCAGGATTGCATCTGTAGTACTTATTACTGGTCCTTCTTCACCTGTGACAGCGCTTCAGCACACAGTAGGGCCTCATCTGTTCCTTCTTCACNCTTCAGCACACAGTGGGTCTGCATCTGCCCCTTCTTCACCTGTCACAGTACTTCAGCACACAGTGGGGCCTCATCTGTCCCTTCTTCACCTGTCACAGTGCTCCAGCACACAGTGGGGCTCATCTGCCCCCTCTTTACCTGTGACAGCACTTCAGCACACAGTGGGGCTCCATCTGTCCCTTCTTCACCCGTGACAGTGCTCTAGCACACAGTGGGGCTCCATCTGTCCCTTCTTCACCTGTAACAGCGCTTCAGCACACAGTGGGGCTCCATCTGTCCCTTCTTCACCTGTGATAGTGCTCCAGCACACAGTGGGGCTCCATCTGCCCCCTCTTCACCTGTCACAGTGCTTCAGCACACAGTAGGGCTCCATAAGTGCACCAAGGGGGTTGGTAAGGGTCAGCAATGCCCACAATGAATTCTAATTCGGATATTGAACAGAACAGTTAGCAACTGAACGTGCATTATTCTGCTGATTTCTCTAAAACTATTGACCCAGTGTCTCGGTTACTGTTGTAAAGAGAGTCCAGGGCCACAACTCTGAAAACAGAGAGCATTTAACTGGGCCTGTGGCTTACAGTTCAGAGGTTCAGCCCATTGTCACGAAGGCAGGAAGCATGACGGGTGCACACAGACATGGTGTTGGGGAAGGAGCCAAGAGGGCTACAACTGGATCAGCAGACGACAGAAAGAGAGGGGAACGCTCCGACTAAGTCGAGCTTCTGAACCTCAAAGCCCCCCCTCCCCCGCTTCTTCCAACAAGGCCACACCTACTCCCACAAGGCCACATCTGCCATGATGTCACTCCCTGTGACTCTGTGAGGCCATGGTCATCCGAACCACCACATGCCACAAATCGGCTTGCAGCCATATCATAATGCAAAATGCATTTAGTCCAACTTCAAAAGTCTTCCTAATCTACAGTAGTACCAATCCTGTTTAAAAGTCCAAAGTCTCCTCTGGGATGCATGACCATCTCTTCACTGTAATCCCTACAAAATCCAAATCAAAAAGCAGACGACAGACTTCCGACACACAATGGCACAGGATGTACGTTACCGATCCAAGAGGAAGGAAAGGGAGCAAGAGAGGAAATGCTGGACCAAAGCAAGACCCACACAACCATCAATCAGGGCAAACCCCAAACTCTGCATCTCCATGTCTGACGTCGAATTCTCTTCCGATCTCCCGTTCCTTTCCTCCTTGTTGACTTCTTCTTGAGCTGGTACGAGTTTTCCTCAAAAGGCATCCCATGACTCTGGCATCTCCAGCATCCTGGGGTCTCCAAGGCAATCCGGGTTTCCCCTTCACAGCTTCACACAATGTTCTTCTGGGCCTCCGTGCAGGGACACCCCTTTAGCCAATAGCCTTTAGCCAATAGCCTTTAAGATACCAGCCCACTGGGACGTGGTTTTATTCATTTTAAAAAAGCATCAGCAGCCCTCTGCTCTCTCTCTCTCTTGCTTCCGGCTCCTGTTCCGACTGTTAGACTCTCTGTTTCCTGTTTGCAGCGAGAGGACTGTGGTGTAGGATGGTGTTCTGTAAGTTTTCTCCCCTCCAAAAAATAACCCCTTTTAATCTAACTGGTGTAGGATTGTTTTGCGTCTTTACACCCCTGACACATGCCTGGCCTCAGTG
>JAQHUG010000304.1:637531-648393 GCA_028555095.1 Dicrostonyx torquatus | reverse complement strand
GCCCTGCCTCTGACCAAGGTGCCCAGGTCATCCTTTAGAGACAGCACGCTCTTCCAAGTCTCATTTGCTTGCAAGAGGGCTTTGTCTCCAGGCTGGAGTATTGCATGCAATGTTAATATGTTGCATGCTATGTTAGTATGTTGCATGCTATGTTAGTATGTTACATTTTATTCTATATCTCATAAAATTTGACTTTGGAAACATGCGTGTTTCTTGACTAGTCTCTTGACATTTTGTAGGGAAGGCGACATATAAACAGACCAGCTGTGAGCTGGATGTCCCTCCCTGTCACCAGAACACAGGGCCAAAGCCCTGCTCTCCATCGACCATGCTGCAGACCTCCTCCCCAGCACACACAGTTCACACGGCTTTCCTTTCACTCACCGCTTTGCCTCATAAAAGGGGAGCCGAGTTTCTGCTTCTCAACACCCGTCTTCTCTTGTGCGAGGCTGGCTCTTTCTCAGGTAGCTAGAACAGAGGCAAGCTGTCCCCATCTGCCTTGCCTCACCCACCTGCTTGCGTCCCACCCCGCCCAAAGCACGGTCATCATATTCTCTCCTCATTCCACCTTCAGACTGCAACAGAACACATAGTGGTTACCAGAATGCATCCAATATGTCCTCCATCACCGCCCCATCACCGCCTCCACGGAAGGTGCGAACAAAACAGGAGCTAACATGCTACCTCCTGATCCGAGGAAATCATAGAGTTTGACAGAATCAATGCCGTGCTGTGTCATGAGCATGACACATACCATACAGAGATCACGCCAACACAAACACACATACCGCATCATGCCATACACATGTGTGCAGCCTGCATAGCACACTCAATACAGACACCGTCACAGCAGGGATGTCACCACACACATATTCTTCACACACACACACATGCTGTGCGCGCACACACTTATCGCACCACAGCACACACATAGGCTGTAAACACATTGCCCTATGCACAGAGGCACATGACCGGCTCCCTACAGAGAGCATGGATTCTCAGAAAAAGCATGGCATAAGTCGGTGCTTCTCAAACCAAGACCCATGAACATGCCTCTCCTTTCTTTCATGGAGAGCATTCCCCCCAACCAAAAAAAAAAGAGGGTTTAAATTTAGAAGTCCCAGTTTAAATCCACAGGAAGTAGAACCCCCTGCCTAATTCCTTGTAACTCTTCAATCCTGCCAGTCCTGCAGCAGCTCTATATGATTGCATTGCGACCTCATCCCCGCCCCCCAAGCACTACCCTATAATCCAAATGAGCATCCATCTCCTCCTAATGGCTGTTGCCTGGCCACTCTGGAGCCCTCTAAGAGGTTGCTTGCTCTCCCAGACTCCGAGCCAAACTCCTCTCTGACCCAGTCTGAGTGGAAAAGCAAAGAACCAATTTTCCCCTGTTGCTTGGCAGTCCACAGCGCAGTAGCCCAGGCTGGGTGGACGAGCAAGCTGTCTGGGCTCTCCTGTGGAGAATTAGGGACTAGCCCTCTCTGGGGGTCACTGTGCTGTGTTGGGTGGACTAGCAAGCTGTCTGGGGTCTCCTGCGGAGAATTAGGGACTAGCCCTCTCTGGGGGTCACTGTGCTGTGTTGGCCCATCCCCTGTCTGGATGTAGACTTCAACAAAGCCCCGAAGGCTCCTTGTGGAATTAGAGTGCACTGGAGAGAAGCCCTTTCATTGGAGGCTGTCTTCTTTGGGGTTCTTGACCACACTTCCCCACATCCTAAAAGCGAATCACCTACGCAGTAGAATGTGATGGAAACAGAGGACCGGCACCCGGGAGACCTGGCAGCGTGTCTCCTCTTTCTGTCTCAAGATGGTCAACCTTAAAATAAGCTAACGTCCCGACAATGCAGAAAACAGTCAGTTGTTCTTAAGTAGATGGTGTTTAGCTCACCTTATGCTTTTTTCATGCTATTTATTTTTTTGAAAATTTAGAACCTTTGTTGTCCCTGAAAGGATTCAAGGGGCTATGCAAGGATATGTGGGAAAAAATAGCAAGGTAGCATAAATTAGAAATACGTGAAAAGACAAAGAGGAAAACAAAGGAAGGACATAAGTGGAGCCAGGGTGCTGCTGGGACATCCAGGCAACTCTCTGAGCCTTGCCCTCTTGGCTTAGAAAAGGAGGCTGCAGATTGGTTTTGCATCAAAGATATGGCTCAGGAGAGAGAGAGAGAGACAGAGACAGAGAGACAGAGAGAGACAGAAAGAGACACAGAGAGAGAGACACAGAGAGAGACACACACACAGAGAGAGACAGAGAGAGAGACAGAGACAGAGAGACAGAGACAGAGAGAGACAGAAAGAGACACAGAGAGAGAGACATAGAGAGACACACAGAGAGAGACAGAGAGACAGAGAGACAGAAAGAGAGACAGAAAGAGAGACAGAGAGAGACACACAGAGAGAGACAGAGACACAGAGAGAGACAGAGAGAGACAGAGACATAACTCTTCTGGTGAGCAACACAATTTCTTTGTATTCCCGAAGACCACTGCCTTGCCCCAAATTTAATCAAGGGTGTTGTATAAGTCAAGGACAACTTAATTTACTGTGTGTTTTGTTATTTAAAGATGGATAGATATAATCATCCCGTGCATATTCTCTGTAAATTAAGAACAAGCACGCTAGCACGTAAATATTAAAAAATTCAATAAATCAAAACAAGTAGGAATCAATCTATTCCAGTTCCCTAATGTAGTCAGCTAAGCAAGGGAAGGACTCGGGGGTGAGATGGGGGTTCTGGAATACACTGCCCGGAAGTAAAGTATCACTCAGCTGCCACCTTGAGACTCAAGCTCCTGGCTCCAACATGATTCTGATCGAGGCTATTCTACTTAAAGACTGATTTCCAAACAAATCAATATTTGAAGCCAGTCGTACACCTCATTTGTCCAGTGGGGAAGGGGGGTGGTTAACAGAAAGTGTTCTGTTTGCCAAGACCTGAAACCATGCATGTCATTCCAGGATCCAGACAAGATCTCCCTTATCACTCCAGCCTCACGGTTTGCTAGGTTTCCTTGTAGGCAGAGGCTGCTCATTCATTTCCTGGCCGCCCAGACCCTAAAT
This sequence comes from Dicrostonyx torquatus, assembly GCA_028555095.1. NCBI lineage: Eukaryota > Metazoa > Chordata > Mammalia > Rodentia > Cricetidae > Dicrostonyx > Dicrostonyx torquatus. The sequence goes on along the minus strand of JAQHUG010000304.1, from coordinate 645,329 downwards.
AACCACACAGATACTGTATGAATTACAACATTGCTTGGCCAATAGCTTAGGCATACTTTTAGCTAACTCTTACATCTTTTGTTTGTTTGTTTTTCGAGACAGGGTTTCTCTGTGGCTTTGGAGCCTGCACTGGAACTAGCTCTTGTAGACCAGGCTGGTCTTGAACTCACAGAGATCCTCCTGCCTCTGCCTCCCGAGTGCTGGGATTAAGGCGTGCGCCACCACCGCCCGGCTAAACCATGAACCCATTCCTGTTATTCTGTATTTTACCACGAGGCTTTTGGTTTACCTGCAAGGTTCTGGGGGCATTTGTCTCCTTCGGCAGCTACGGCGTGGCATCTCCCTGACTCCGCCTTCTTTTCTCCTCCATCTCTGCTTGGAATTCCCACTTGTTCTATTCTGCACTGTCTTAGGCCTAAGCAGCAATCAATCAATGGTAATAAAACATTTTCCCAGCATCCAGAGGGGAATCCCACATCACTTCCTGACCCAAGAAAGACCCCCCAAATATGTGCTCTTTCTCTCTCTCATACACACACATATACATACACACGTGTACACACACACGCGTACACACACATGCATACACACACGTACACACACGCGTACACACACACGCATATACACACATGCGTACACACACACGTACATACACACACGTACACACACACGTACACACACACGTACATACACACATGTACATGCACCATTGGGCATATGTTCAAACATCCACACACGCACACACCTTTACGTATATATGCTCACGTTCATACCCCCACCGTTACATACGCACATGATAGAACACCATAGAACAGGTCCCTCACTGCTGTCCTCCATGTGAGCTGGAACCCCACTACCGAGATCTCTCTTTTCCATCTCCGTTGTCCCCTCTCTCCACAATGAGCCCTACTTGTCCTTACAAGTCAACCTAAATGTCACTTCCTCCTGACAGCTTTCATCCGCGATCTGGGCTGTTGGGTTTCGTAACTTTCCTCAAAGCAGTACACAGAAGAGACGTGTTTCCATAACACTCGACCAGCAAGCCTTGGAGGGTCTACCGTGTCCGAGAAGAGCTGCCAGGGCACTCCAACAAACGCCGGCTGCCTGCTGCCAAGTCTCCCACTGTTTGAGACCAGCGCAGAGAAATCAGCAGAGATTAGAGGACACCGATGGATGGCAACAGATGGAGTATTTATCTATTTCGAACGTTTTTGTGCTGGGGAAAGCCACGTGAGATGTATATCTTATTTCCAGAGAAGATTCGGGGGAGGGGGGAACAGCTGTCGCGTGGTTTCATTCCAGAACCCGTCAGGACGGAACAAACAATATGACAGAGGACAGACGGCCTGAATAGCAGACCTGCGACAATGCAGACCCAAGTCAACGGCCCTTCGTCGCCTGCGAGGTCTCAATATTAAGTGAGATATTCCCTCCAATGCACGGCGCCGTGCGTCACCTTTGGTTAGTAAATCAGGTCTCACGTTTCACAACCGTGGTCAAAATATTCCCAGGCTGTTTATTTCTTTCAAATGGAACCAGAGTGCTTTCAGAAAACTGATGAAATCCTTGAAAACCTAAAGACCCCTTTATAGCCTCAGGTGAGCGCCTGCAAAATTTAAGTTCGGCTAACCTACCTGCAAGTGCAGATGGGGAGAGAAAGGCTCTCCCGTGGGCTCCCGCTGGGTCAGAGTGTGGGACGCTCTTACTAAGAGAGCGTGATAGACAGGCTTTGTGTTGACCCAGACGTCTGTGACACTGAGTTGTGCCATTCCTAAGCCGTAGGTGGCTTGCCCTTTAAAACTTCATTCAACAGCTATTTTTCTCTTAACCAGGGGGAAAATGGACTTTTTTTCTGGGGGCTTCGTCATTGTAAGTAGAAAAATAGCTACCAAGGATTGTACACAATACTCTTTTTTAAATGCTGCGTCTATGTATCTCCACTTGTAAACATTTGGTTAGGAGTTTTTGTTTTGTTTTGTTTTGTTTACCTTCCTACCTAGGACCTATTCCGTGGCCCACCATTTTATTTTCATATCTTTCTTTTTTGTTTGTTTTTTTGAGACAGGGTTTCTCTGTGGCTTTGGAGCCTGTCCTGGAACTAGCTCTTGTAGACCAGGCTGGTCTCGAACTCACAGAGATCCGCCTGCCTCTGCCTCCTGAGTGCTGGGATTAAAGGAGTGCACCACCACTGCCCGGCTTATTTTATTTTCAAACAATGGCACCCAATGTCCTTTCAATTAATGATTTCTCTTACTTTGCGGGTCGTTGGTAGGACATCCATAAAACACAGTGCCCTTCTCTAGCATGCCTTTGAGTTGACGAGGCCCGGGTTGGAGATGGTTGGCACTGCCCCGTCCCTGGGCTGGGATCCTGATGAGACAAACTCCGGTTAGGATCCAGACATCTGCTCTTGCTCTCTCCTGTACCTTTATTGCTGTCTCCTTCCCAGCCTCTTCCTCAGCTGCTCCTCCGGTTTAAAGGTCCTACTGCTCCTTCAATGCATTGCATGTCCTGCTTGGTACAGAGGAGGAGCGATGGGGGCTCACAACCAAGGGATTCTTATTTTAAAAGAACTGGTAACAAGATGTTATATAAAAGAAAAGGATACTTAGGAGAAAACAGAGTGCTAACGTTTTAGCGTGGCCCAACAGGAGAAGAGCAAGCTCAAACCATGGCCAAGATGGACCCAGGGCGAGGACCACACTGAGGCCACCAGACTGAGTGCTGCAGTGGCCTCTACACTGAGCGTTACAGCTATCTTTGAGTGATGAACATGCTTTCTCTCCCCGTCAAAAAAGCAACAAGTCCCACACAATTGAAATATTCGGCACAGACATCAGTCAGGGTCTCATGTTTGCTCACCAGCCCCTTAGGGTGCCGGAGCGTGGTCTGCCCTCTCAACTGCAGTCCTGGAAGGGCTGAGCTCAGCCGTGCAGATTTCTGTGGATCTGGGAGGCTCTGTTCTCTGGAAAACATATAATTTTCAAAACCGGAAACGATGCTTGGAGAGGGTCAGAAATGAGTCAGAAGTGAGGATTGTGGAGAAGATTGCATGTAACAGATGATAGAATTCCAAATAACGAACAAGCCCGGATAGAATATAAAGCAAATTAACGGATTACCATTCTTCTCTTTAGAAAAAGAACCACTAGTTTCTCTTCACATTAGAAGTCCTGAGGCCACGGCACCGCTGGCGTGGTGTCTGTATTCCTGACACTCAGACGCCGTGAGATGGATAAGCATTTCCTACAGTCATGGCACGATTAGAGTAAGTCATTAAGTAGCCATTGGGAACTATTAAACATGCCAATAAAAAGGCAGAGACGGTCCTATTGGATTACAAAGCAAGATCCAACTATTTGCTGCCGGTGACAAAGATACTTTCTAAAGACATGCGTAGGTCAGAGTGTAAGTGCGGAAGACATCCCGGGCTCACAGTGACCTGGAGACAGCTGGAGAGATGGAGCCAACCACAAATTGAGTCGGTTTCATAGCGAACCTATCACTGTGGAGGGTAAAGGTTATTTCGTAACCCTGGAGGAATCAGTCCAAGCGGCCATAATAACCCTAAATGTTTCTGTGCTTAATCACCAAGCTTCCAAATGGATCAAGCCGACGAGAGACCCCCCTCCTAGAACTGCAGAGGGAGTGAGATCCTTGGCAGTTACGTGAGAAACGTGACCGTCTTGTATTGGTAATTGATACTTTGTATCAATTGCGAATGACTCTCTCAGGAAGTGTTTCAGGAGGTTGAAGAGGATACAACACTTAATTGATATTTATTGAGCTCTACGCCGTCAGAATCAAAGCACGCATTCTTCTGAAATGCACACAGAATATTTATTTACGTGGGAATTCTGAGCCGTAAGAGAAAGCCAAGTAGAAGATCTTAAAAGATATGAATCACACAAAGCGCGTTCTGTTCAAGATCAGGAGGAGGAAAATCTCTGGAAAATCTCCTCACATTGAGATACTAAGCAATATACTTCTAACCTACTTGAGCAGCAAATAGTAACCTTTACTTTGTCCCGTGAGCTCCCAGGACAAAGAAGCAATCAGAGGGGAAGTCAGAAGATATTTTAAATGAAATAAAAAAAAATACACAGCGTATTGAAACTTGTGAGGTGGAGTCGGAGTCGTGCTTAGAAGAGAATGCACTCAGGGCATTACCGCTTGGTTCTGGATGGTACGAGGTATGAGAAAGCCTGGGTGTGTTCTAGAAGGGATGGACTCTCCATGACGAGAGGAAGAAGCGAAAAGAAAGGATGCTCACGAAGTATGCCTTCTCTGAGACCCTGCAGCCCTCTCCCACCCCAAGGGACTGTCCAACGCGATTTCACGCGGTGCACTTGAGTCTGGACTTGTAGCCTGAGCGGATCACAGGACTCGTGAGCCAAGGCCAGCAATGCTCACTCACTAGGTTGCTGTTACATGAAGGAAGCAAGCCCTGGCTAACACTTCTGTAAGTGGAGCGTGCTGGTTCTCAAACCTGAGCTCGCTTGTATGGCTCACCACCTGTAACTCTGGCTGCAGAGATTCTGACACTCTTTTCTGGACTCCACAGACACCAGCCACACAATGGGTGCACAGACATACATGTAGACAAAACACTCATGCGCATCAAATACATACATAAATCTTTTTTTTTTTTTTGGTTTTTCGAGACAGGGTTTCTCTGCAGCTTTGGAGCCTGCCCTGGAACTAGCTCTGTAGACCAGGCTGGTCTTGAACTCACAAAGATCCGCCTGCCTCTGCCTCCCGAGTGCTGGTATTAAAGGCGTGCGCCACCACCGCCCGGCCATAAATAAATCTTAAAGGAGGTGCAGGAGAGACGGCTGAGCATTTAAGAGGACTTGCTAAGCTTCCCGGGGACCAGGGATTGGTTCCCAGGATCCAGCATCAGCCATCTGTAATCCTAGCTCCAGGGCATACTATACCTTCGGCCTGCTGGTAAACATAAATCACATACCGACACACCCACCCACCCACCGCCCACACACCTACACATAATTAAAAAGAAAACAAATCTAACGTGCAGGAAGTATATGTGACGGGATGAAGAGAAGTTGAGGCTGCATGAAGAAGTTGCATGGGTTTTGTAGAAGGGAGACAAGAAAAGATAAACAAAATCTTACCTCGTCTGTTCAGTGAATGTCAAGATGCAATCTGGGGAAGATGATTAGCCGGATCTGAAAAGGCGATTCCTCTGCATTTGCATAAAGTGACCTTTTTGGAAAGCTGAGGTCACCACATCCTCTCCAAATTAGTTTAATTCAGATGCACCTTTAAATCGTCTCTGCTCAGCGGGAATTCTGATGCCCACCCTAAGAATCTGGTGTTTCCTGGCACTGCATTCGTTGCCAGAGGCTGCGGGAACAGAGACGTAGAAAGCTTGGTATCTTTAAATCGCATTGTGGTCTCACGGTTTCAGATACTAGAAGTCTGAAATCAAAACCAACAGGGTCGGACTCCCTCGGCAAGAATCCATCCGTGCATCCCGGGGCTCTGGAGGCCCAGGCATCCCACGTCTTCTGGTGACTATGGTTCCTGTTTTAGCCTTCATCTTCATGGCCTCTTTCCCCTGTGTTCCCTCCTCGTAAGGACATCAGCCACTGTACTTAAGACTCACCCTAAACCCAAAAGAATTGAATCTGAGACCCTCAGCTGTCTTTCCAAAGACCTCTCAAGAGGGCCAGGTTCGGGAGTTCTAGGTGAGCATCAAGTTTGGAGAACGTTCTTCACCTGCTCTAAGAGCTCACAGAGGAGCTGGGCGGTGGTGGCGCACGCCTTTAATCCCAGCACTCGGGAGGCAGAGGCAGGCGGATCTCTGTGAGTTCGAGACCAGCCTGGTCTACAAGAGCTAGTTCCAGCGCAGACTCCAAAGCTACAAAGAAACCCTGTCTCGAAAACAAACAAACAAACAAAAAAAAAACCAAGAGCTCACAGAGATAGTGTTGGCTGAGCCCAGGTTAATCTTCATATTTTAATTTCCTGTCCTATTTTCCACGGATATGTTTTTTCCCTTACTACACATCAGTCCACAAGCAAAACCCAGTCCTTTCCCTAACTGTGGCCTCAATCCACTCAGCAGGGTGACGGTGGGGACAAGTGAGTTCCTTGACACCTTGAAGCAAACCACGTGACACGTGTGACAGCCTCAGGCACCTAAACATGGAACATGTATGTGAAACGCGGAACACGTATGTGAACCGTGGAACATGTATGTGGTCAGGCTGTCCCTGGGAAGTTCTCTCATGCCAACTTTCACCAGACCCTAGAGCCCAGATCTGCTCCTTCCCACCATCATTTCTGCCCTGGACTCCCTGCTTCTGCCTCTCCCCACTGCTGATTAATTCCTGGTGACAGGTGTTTGAATGGCTGCTTCTGTTCTTTCCGACCCTGCCCTCCAGACCTCATCTCTTCTGCATGTCAAAGAGTTAATATGCGAACACAGCTTCCTGGCAAAAGCCAGAGAGAGCATCTCCCAAAGTGTGAGCCTTTTCACGCTCCTGTAAGGCAGAGAATGATCAACAGCACGCATTTGGAAACTTTTTTTTTTTTGGTTTTTCGAGACAGGGTTTCTCTGTAGCTTTGGAGCCTGTCCTGGAACTAGCTCTTGTAGACCAGGCTGGCCTCGAACTCACAGAGATCCGCCTGCCTCTGCCTCTGCCTCTGCCTCCTGAGTGCTGGAATTAAAGGTGTGCACCACCACCGCCCGGTTGGAAACTTTCTTATGGGGACTGGAAAGGGTTTCACTCTTTGAAGTGACAGAATGAACGTTTTCACGTCAAATAAGTTTCACTCTAATACACTTGGGAGCCTCACTGAAGTCGTCACTAAATGAGCTGAGGCACTGATTAAGATGGATGAGTTTATTGATGCCTCATTAGTACAAAACAAGTAAAAATGTTCTATGTCTCTGTGCACGTGACATGCTCATAGCATATATACATGACTATTATATATCCATATTTAATTACTATGTATGCACACACCATATACACCTATGTTACGTCTACTAGGGTGCTCCTGTACATATTACACAAGTATGCAATTAGTGTATATGTATATAATCGCCCTGTATGTTTGCCATTAAGAATATCTGTTAATATCTTCCCAAATGCTGTATATCAAATACCTCACGTAACCCTCAGAACTAGGATTGAACTATTGTCACTCCCTTCAACTCCACAAATAAGGAATTCAGACGCAGATGTGAAATATCTGCCCTAAGGTCAGATGAGCAGTGATCAATAAAACCTGTCCCAAGAAGTGTTCTTACCCTTAAGCCAATAATGAATCTCCACTTAAGAGCACATACCACAATGGTAATAGTGACATTATCTCAAGGACAATACGTTGATTCAAATACATTTTGGGGGGGATGTTAATTTGTTTACAAGATCAAAGCTTACATCTGTAGTAGGAAGCCCATCCCTCTCTCCCACCAATAAATATTATAAAGAGACAACCATGCCAATCTCATAACTAGCTAAAAATGCAGTGATGCTTAAAAAACTCAGTATGAAACTAGAATAATGTAGTGCTCTTGCCAATAGCTTCTGTAATGCCTTATGAGATATAGACCATAGCTGTGTGGTCTTCTCTAGCCCACGTAGTAAGGGCAACTATAACGGAACTATTATCCCTCCTCTTTGACTTGTGAAGTGAAAATCAAAGAACAAATTGACTGTGTCCAGTCATGAAGAGAGTTGCTAGTCTTTATGCTTTTCCGGGGCTGGGGACACATCTGAAATGCGGGCAGAGTTCTAGTCCAGCCCCTCCCATGGAACTCATT
>JAQHUG010000304.1:145360-164265 GCA_028555095.1 Dicrostonyx torquatus | reverse complement strand
TCCCGCAGTCGTTCAGCCCCAAAGAAACACACAAGAAGCTTACATTAATTATAAACTGGTTGGCCTATCAGCTCAGGCTTCTTATTAACTAATTCTTACATCTTACATTAACCCATTATTCTTGTCTGTGTTAACCACGTGGCTTGGTACCTCTGTCAGTGAGGGATCCTCATCTGGCTTCCTCTGTAGCTGGGTCACCGCTGCAGACTGACTCTTTCCTCTTCCCAGAATTCTCCTGTTCTCATAGCCCCACTGACACTTCCTGCCTGGCTACTGGCCAATCGGTATTTTACTAAAATACAAGTGACAGGGTAAAGACCATTGTCCCACATCCCATTTCTTCCCCTCTGGTAGAACCATTTCTTTAATCCAATGGATCTGGGTCATAGTCTTCCACTTTCGCTTTTTAAGTCTGCATGATATGTGCGGGTGTGCGTGCCTGCGTGCGTGTGCGTGTGTGTGTGTGTGTGTGTGTGTGTGTGTGTATGGACACCAAAGGACAAGCTCTGGTATCGTTCACCATTTGGATGTCCACCTTAGTTTGGTTTGGTTTTCTTCTTTGAGATAGGGTCTCTCACTGGCCTGAGGCTCCCTAATTAGACTCTCTGTCTGTGCTAGCGAGTGAGTCCCAGGGGTCCACCAGGCAGTCCTGGTGCTAGCCCAGCTTTGTACGTGGGGTATTAGCATCACAGTCAGGCCTTTGTGCTAGAATGGCAAACCTTTCCCGGACTGAGCCATCCTCCAGCCCAGTTCTGCCATTCTCCTAGAGTGCTAAATGCCCTTTCAAAAGCCAAGGGCTGTGTGCACACTGATACACTGATTTCTCTACTTAACATTGGGAAGTCGGAATAGAGCCCTCTCTTTAACACCTCTCTGATAGAAGTCGGAACTGTTTAATAGTAATAATGTGTGCATAATTTCAAATCTCCCCTACATTTCACCGCACAGATCTTCCATCCAGACTCTGAAATCCAAACTCCCTGATGGGTGCCCAATTACATTCCAAATTCACACTTCACTGGGGAGTCTGCGGGTCCCACTCTGTGGCCATGAGAATGTCGTCTGCCTGCACGGAGTACATGTAACCACAAAGAAGGTCACTCTCAGTAAAGACCGAGTTAGGGGGAGAAACCAGTAACACGAGTCCAAACCGAAAGCTCGGGTTACAGACCTCAGAAACGGGGATTTTAATTAAACATTCTCCAAGGAGCCTCATCATTACCAGGCTAACGGGAAAAGTGACCAGCTAAGAGTTTTTGTTAAAGTAACAGACTTGTGAGAATTCTGATTTGTCCAAGCCTAGATTTCAATGCGATTTAATCGTGAGAAGCAGAGGCCAGAGTTTCCCAGCCCTGTTTGCTGTGAGGCTCAGGAGGCCGGGCTTTTCCCCAGCTGTACAGATGTCTGCATTCCTCACTGCCCTGACAACAGCATTCTCTCTCCCACCCTTCATGCAGGGCCTGCATTGCCGGCTGGTTGTAGTGCCCTCATGTGTCTAGCAAGAGTAAACACTCTGCTTCTCCGGCAGACATTCTAGTGACAGCTTAGGAAATTGTCATGTTGTTTTTTGTTTTTTTCTCCCCCATTCAGAGAAAATCCCTAAATTTCAGGCACAGGAGGGCCATGACCTAAATTGCTCCAGGAAACAAAGGTATTGATAGGAAAAAAAAAATTTAAAAAAGGCTACCTTTAAAATAACAAAAGAACCCAGCACTCGCGAGGCAGAGGCAGGTGGATCTCTGTGAGTTCGAGGCCAGCCTGGTCTAAAAGAGCTAGTTCCAGGACAGACTCCAAAGGTAGAGAGAAATCCTGCCTCGAAAAAAAACCAGAAACAACAACAACAACAATAAAATAACTAAAGAATCAATGATCATTCCCTAACTGAATAATATAGTTGAGTTTTCCTGAAACTACTGAATATCTTAGTAGTTGTAATGTTTGAGAAAACAAGTGTGAAGAATTGAGAAGTCCCTGGAATCATGTAGCTGAAAATGTGAACTCAATTTTAATACTAAACTTAAAAAACATAGGGTTGTTGTTTTTTTTTCATCCTCTTGCTTTTCATAAACAAGTCTTTATAAGTCCTGGGAAAGACTTCTGTCTATTCATAGTTTCTGAGATTCAGTTCCCATCCGTGAAGGCGGATCAACCAAATCTAGTGTTTAATCCTACAGTTGCGGTCCCATGGGCGGGGGCGTGGCTTCTGACCCTCACTAGTCTGCAGATGCACACTGTGGCTCTCAGCCACCTCATCACACACGTTTCTCGCACGTTCTTCAGGCTTCGTTTCCAGAAGCCCCTTTATCTGAGGACTGTCTCTCCCCAAAGCCTAGAAAAGCTCCGGGTGCTTCCTCTGGGTTCGCGTCTCGCAGGAGAAGTCGCCACACGCTTCCATAAAAACTCAATTCCAGGGGCTGGAGAGATGGCTCAGTGGTTAAGAGCATTGCCTGCTCTTCCAGAAGTCCTGAGTTCAATTCCCAGCAACCACATGGTGGCTCACAACCATCTGTAATGGAGTCTGGTACCCTCTTCCAGCCTGTAGGCATATAGAAAGACAGAATATTGTATACATAATAAATAAATATAAAGAAAAAGGTGTGCACCACCATCATTTAAAGGCATGCACTGCCTAGTTTAAAAAAAAAAACGCAATTCCAAAGGAAATTTATTAATGTGGGGGGGAAAGTGTGTAGCAGATTTCGACACACACACAAAACCCAGAACCGTGGCCGGGCGGTGGTGGCGCACGCCTTTAATCCCAGTACTCGGGAGGCGGAGGCAGAGGCAGGCGGATCTTTGTGAGTTCGAGACCAGCCTGGTCTACAAGAGCTAGTTCCAGCGCAGACTCCAAAGCTACAGAGAAATCCTGTCTCAGAAAAAAACAAACAAAACAAAAAACCAGAACCGTGACTGCGGCAGCGGCCAAAGAGCTACTGAAAACTGTTAAGCATCCGTCTTGTCACAGAATAAAATAAACCGTCCTATTTTTAGCCTGAGAACTCAGCTCGGAGTTAGACTCAGGACAATGCTTGAACTCCACTAGCCCGAAGCTCTAGACACTTCTCGGTTTCTCCTCTGCTCCAGCCCCAAAGGCCTGCGAGTCAGAGGCGGCTGTCTCCAGCAACTGCCCGGTGCCTTGGTCCCAGATTTCTGTGTTAGTTGCTTCTCTGTTACGATGACCAGCGACTTAAAGAGGGGAAGGAGTTATTGCGGCTCATGATTTGAGGGTGCAGGCCGTCGGGACGAGGGCACCGGGCAGCAGGAGCGTGAGGCTGCTGATTGCCGGGCAACCACGGTTAGGAAGCAGCAGGGACTGCTGGGGCACCGGAGCTTAGTCTTTATTAGGTAAATGCTTGGTCAGATAACAATTATAAAAACAATTATACAAAATAAATAAGTGTGGGCCGGGCGGTGGTGGCGCACGCCTTTAATCCCAGCACTCGGGAGGCAGAGGCAGACGGATCTCTGTGAGTTCGAGACCAGCCTGGTCTACAAGAGCTAGTTCCAGGACAGGCTCCAAAGGCCACAGGAAACCCTGTCTCGAAAAACCAATAAATAAATAAATAAATAAATAAATAAATAAGCGTGGCATGACAGATGGTATACGTAACTGCAATCATCCTCCCACTTGGAAGGCAGAGGCAAGAAGACCTGGAATTCAAAGCCTAGGAAGTTCGAGACCAGCCGGGGTCACGTGAGACCCTGTCTCGAAGAGTATGCACTTTTTTTTTTTTAAGATTTATTTATTATGTATACAACATTCTGCCTCCATGTGTTCACGCATGCCAGAGCAGCGTTCCACATCTCATTACAGGTGGTTGTGAGCCACCATGTGGTTGCTGGGAATCGAACTCAGGACCTCTGGAAGAGCAGGCAGTGCTCTTAACCTCTGAGCCACCTCTCCAGCCCCAAGAGTATGCACTTCTAGAATTGTACCAAAACCAGAAATGTGATTGGGTCAAAGGAGAGAATTCTTCATTGGTTGGCGTTCTTTGTCATTCTGTTGGTGTCCTCCCTCTTAGTCCCACCCCTGCCTGCCACTGCTAGCTCCAGTGTCCTCTCACTCACCCACACCCCCTAACAAGAAGGCACCCCGCAAGAGCGATGGTTCTCACCAGGGGTAAGTGACCCTCGGGTGCCACCAGACACCAGAAACCCTCCAGGGCAGAATACAATCCCAATGACCAAGAGCTATCTAGTCCGAGATGTCACCGAGGCCACTAGATCACTCTGCGAGATCCAGAAGGGCTACATGCTGCGTGTCACCCCCAAATCACGCATTGATCCCAAATGCAACTGTACTGAGAGTATAGTACAGTTAGGCAAGGCCTAAGGGGAAGCATTTCGCTGACAAGCGCTCCACACTCATGAGTGCGAGCTTATGTCAGTACAGAAGGCCTAGAGGCTTTTCCAGTCAGTCCCTTCAGCTTCCACCACGTGACGGAAAGGCCTGTCGACTTCCTAGCTTCCAGAGCTGTAAGAAGTCTTCCTTAGAAACACTGAGTCTTGCCGGGCAGTGGTGGCGCACGCCTTTAATCCCAGCACTCGGGAGGCAGAGACAGGCGGATCTTTGTGAGTTTGAGACCAGCCTGGTCTACAAGAGCTAGTTCCAGCGCAGGCTCCAAAGCCACAGAGAAACTGTCTTGAAAAAAAAAAAAAAAGAAAGAAACAAAGAAACACTGAGTCTCTCTAGTCCCCTGTCCCGGCAAAAGAAAGAGGACAGATACTAGGGATTGGAGAAAGAGATGACCCCACAGACGGGAGACCACAGGGGACCTTGACGCCAGGTGATGGCTGCATCCTCTACTGGTTCCCACTCACCTCTCTGCTGACCAGCATCCCTGGTCTGAATGTGTGGCTGCTGATGTCCTTAAACGTGGAAACTCAGACTGAGTTCCCAAGTTTCCCAAATAAAGAAATTAGGTGGTAAATTCTTGTTAAGATCTGTAATTGAGCTAGAGATGTCTGAAAAAGAAACCTTGACAGAACGAAGTGACTTTTGCCCTTTTTGAACTTGAGCAAGTATTGTATCTTCTTCTTTCTGTGGCCAGCCCTCTGCTTTTGAGACAGGTTTCTTTTCTCTTTTCTAAGCTCCAGTGCCCCCCAGACTCATGCCTGGAGCTCGGTAGGATTTTACTAAGATAATGAGGGCTTTGGGGTGGAAGAAGCCAGCATAAAGTCTAAAAGGGAACCTTATAGAATGAAAATCTGTTAAATAAACAAGTAGGAGAGAAATCCGGACTGGCAGGTATTGCGAGATTCTGTTCGTCTTAGCCACAGCTAAGACGTCTAGCTAGCGGATATGAAATGTGTATGGGCTGTCTCCGGCAACGCCCCTGCGAAAAAAGGAAAAAGGAGCTTCTCCATAACAATGTAGACCTCAAGTATTTCACGAGGCTGACAGAAGCAACGTGAAAACGACTCCTCCGAGGCCGCACCACCAGCCAGCTTCTGTGAATACGTAATTCTGGGCACAGCTGAAAACCAATATCTTTTTTTCCCCCGTTAGCTATTCACGATGTTTCTTTCCTTGGCTGTACTACAATCTGTCTCAACCAAGTGTCACCTGTCCACCGTTCACTGGCTGGGGAAATGGCAACCGGTGGACGGTTTGCAAGGGGGCGTTTCCACACGAGAGGAGGGACAGTGTTCATCGTACCTACAAGGGTCCTAGTGAGTTCACAACGCACTTTTGCTGGAGTAGAAGCCCCTTCCCTCATCACGTTTCGGGCTTTCAATTCATTATTTAACCAACATCAGCACCAGTGTGGAGTAAGCTATTCGAACACAGTCTTCTAGAAGACAACCGCCGGTTCGTGGTGTCAGCTTTTAGAGAACAATTCCCCTCCGCGGGCCTTTGTCTGTATTCAAAAAGCTACATCAAAAGATTTCTCAGGCCAAGTTAAATATGCCTGTGAGTCAATTCCTTCTTTAGAAATCAAGGCATAGCCGGACAGTTGCACCACATCTAACCAGACACAGGTTGAGTGGATGAACTCACTACGGAGGCAGTAGGATCCTCGTGAAGAGGGAGACAAAGGTTAAGAAGCTGTGGCCCCACCTACTCCAGCCCTGGGAGACGTGTGTCTCTGAACCACTGTGAATGCCTTCACCAGAACTATCACTAGGACCGTGGTTGCCAATGGTAACTGATCATCAGCACATCCTTCATTCTCCAGATAGCAGAAACCTTGCAGGGTCCGTCAGAAATCCGCTCCTGCATCCCTGAAGGTCTCAGATGTTCTGATCCACGGCCAGGGGCTGCCCCCAACTGTGCGGAGATGTGCTGGTGGCCCCCTGGGTACCGGACACCTGCAACTACAGAAGAGACCACCAAGGTCTCGCAAGAGACGGATGATCCTACTTCAGCACAGTCCTACAAAAAGTCTTGTCCGCTGTTGGGCGAATTCCTCCGCTGTGCACCATGTCTTCCCTCTGGCTTGTGGGGCTGGGATGATGGAGCGTAGCCATCCCAGTACCGTATTAACTTTCTCCACCTCTAAGAACTGGGAAAGACTTTCTGAATTATGATGCTGTTCTGAAACTAAAAGAAAGGAAACAGGAAAATACCCTGTTATCTAGAGTACATGGCGACACAACCAAAATAAATCCACTGTTAGGTCAGACTCCAGCTTTTCATTTCACAAGAAACCGGATTTGACCGGGACCAACCAAGGAGTCCCGGATGGGCACATTTTTCTTCGGATAAATAATGCCCACACATCTTCTCGACTGTACGTCACTGCCTCCTGACCCAGACACAGGAGACGACTTTTCAAACTACACACTTTTCCTTTTTGCTTTTTTCCTTCCTCCTATCCAGAAACTGCACTGACTTCTGGTGAGCTACCCACTCTTGTTGCAGAGTCTTAGATAAAGCGTTTTAAGGACAGAGATGAAATAAAACATTTTTTAAACCCCCTTTTTCCCCCCACAAAAGGCAAAGGCAACACCCGGGGAACTGTATTCAAAGGATACTCTCTCACACTCAGTTCTGAACTTGGCCTTGTTTGGATTAATGGATCTACCCACGACCCCACCCCTGCCACCCAGGAGCAGCCCCAAATGCGTTCTTTTCAAATAGTGGAGGGGATGACACCCACTCCTGCGTGAAGGTCAGAGAGCAACCTGTGGATGTTGGTGCTCTCATAGCATGTGGGTTGAGGGAGGTTATCGCCTTGGTGGTGGCGGTGTCTTTACCTGTGTCCCTCTAGTGCATGCTTCACCCACGGCCCACGTGTGTCCTGACAAAGGCTAGGCATGCCGTATGCAGCCATGTCCCCAGATTACCTGCTGGGATAGGGAGGCTATTGATGGATTCACCAATGATCCGTCTCCAGAAGTTCCCTTTCCTGGTTATGTGTGTCAATAAAGGAGTTAGCGATTCAGAATATCCTAGGTCAGGTAACGAGTGTAATGTCCAAATTGGTAGTCCCAAGAATGCATTAATCTTTAATTTTCAAGTTGCCTGAGTTCTTTAAAATAGCACAGTTTTTAAAGGTGATTAAACATCTCAGAATGTCATATGGACCTTCAATTAAAAGCCTTTCTACTCAGCTAAACCCCCTGCTTAGAAAGGGACCAGTAGGTGTTTATTCAAAGTTGGCTTTATTATTTCATGGATTAGCAAGACAAGAAAGTCATTTTGGAAGCACGAAGAGAAACCCTACATAAATTCATAAGCTCTTAAACTATTGCAGGGAGCCGAGTTTAAATAAGTCGTCATGGAAAATGTCACGTTTTTGTGGAAACGTTTTGTTTATTTAAAAGAAACATTACAAGTATACCTGCCTCACTCTTCCAGAGCAACACAAGTGCGTGCCCTGGGCCCAAGTAAGGAGCACAGTGCTCTAGAGCCATCTTTATAATGGAGCCCAGAGCTCTAGAGCCGTCTTTACGCTGGAGCCCAGAGCTCTAGAGCCGTCTTTACGCTGGAGCCCAGAGCTCTAGAGCCGTCTTTATGCTGGAGCCCAGAGCCCATGAGAAGTAGAAATGGACGATCCCCTTACCAAACGTGATGTGTAAGAGTAAGCACACACAATTCAATGTTCATGAAAAAATAGAGGATTAATCAAAATATTTTGTTCAAAACTATGAAATTCAAGTTATGCGGAAACTGCACAAAACATAGTGTATAAACAGAAGGCCTCTCCAGTGGTCACTTCTAACAACAAATTAACTTGAGTTAAAAAGTTAAACTTATTCAACTTCTCTTTTTCAAAGCACTTCAAAACGTTGACTATTGAAACCAAAATCTGAACCATCCCAGAACCCACTCTGCAGCTACCACATGCACCGTGTGTGTTGAAGACGCATCTGCTTACAGACCTAAGCGGGGAGCCGGTCCAGGGAAGAGAATGGCCGGATCAAGTGAGAGTCAAGTCTGGTCGTTAACTGTATCATTTCCCTCCCCGTCACTGCTCTCAGCTGTCTGTGGAGAAGACGCAGCTTCTGGCTGCACACTCCTGCGGAGCCTCGCCCAGCCTCCATACAGTGTGGCCAACACTGGTCCCCTCCATCTGACAGGAACCTAGGCTAGGCCTCACTCCTACCCTTGGGTACAGGAGTGGCCAGACAACCTGTAGTATCACTGCAAAAAGAGGAGATGTTTCCAGCGAATGCTGCTTCGTGGCCTTGACATCAATCAACCATCTAAATAAAGCTGACATTAAAAGCTAGAAACCAAACCGCAGACAACCGTAGGGAAACACAAAGGAAGTAATCCCGCAACCACCAAGTCTCCTCCTCTACCCCACGTCACAGAACTCATTTTCCCTGTAAACACCCTAAACATCCACTTGGGTTTCCCTTCTGCCCAGGAACAGAGCGCACTCGCTGGAATCGGTGTGGGGGAAGCCGCGGGACAGACAGGCAGTTCTCAGTCCCCTTTACCCATCAGGCTGGTCTTCCCTGGTCTCAGTCTGCACACCCAAAGTGATGGGCACCTCTGGAGAAGGCTGCTGGGGGGAGCTGCCCTGGCTCCCTGCTGAGGGGGTGGGCAGGGAAGGCCTCAGGCACAGTGGAGTCCTCCTCAGCTTGATCACTCGGTGGGGTGGAGACTTCTTGTCAGAGAGGAGCACCTTGGCAGGCAGGGGCTGTGCGGCTGGGTTCTCAGCACTCTGGGCGTGAGGGGAAGCAGGAGCATGCCCGGATGCCCCAGTGGCCATAGGGCACTGGGCTGCCTTTCCATAGCTCCCTCTTCGAGACCGGTTTGTCGTGGCCTGAGAGGAGATCTGGGCAGCACGGACAGGCGACACTCTCACAGAAGCAGAGTTCTTGACTTTAATTTGGGTGCTTGTGGAAGGGCCCAGAAATCTGACCGGCGTGGGACCAGCCTTACAGTTCACACCTCCGTCCTCCTCACCGAGGGTCAGCAGCCGCCTGCAAACACAGAAGCATCCATTTCAGCACTTCCGCTTCGGGGAGCACTGAAGAGCAAGTCTCCAAAGTTCACGGTCAGGCTGTCAGTTTACAGACAGCAACCGCCTCCTGGCTCACTCCCCCCAAGGATGACTGAAAGGGAACACATGTTCTAGAGACTTACAAACTGTGGCTTACAGCCGCACGTCCTTCCGCAGGGAGAGTCTGGGGTGCTGGGCAGGAATCAGACCACACACCACTCTGTTCCCAGGGCTCTGCTGGGACCCAAAGACTAACTGAGAATAGGCACTGCAGAGTTTACACGCTTAAGGACAAGAAAAGGGGGTCTGCAGCCCTTGTTGACACAGAAGGCCTGCAGGGCCTCAGGAAAGGGGCCTACTAAATGGTGCGGCTGTATATGTCCTGACAGCCCAGTCTGCATGCCATGGGGCATATTTAGGGTCCTGAACGACAGTCAAGCCCACTCTAGATTTTCTGCATATGAGAAGTATTGAACACATTACCCAGAGAGCCCTGAACTGGATCATCCATTCATTATAAACAGACTAAAGGGACAACACTGCCAGAATGGAACTTAAAACTCCTGGTCGTCCTGCCTGCTCTGTCCTGCTTTCCACCTGACTCAGGTCCTGAGACACGTCTGAACACACAGGGAGCAGGGCCTCCCGGCGCACTTCCTCTCCACGGTTTGGGGACTAAAAGCAACTGCAACATGGCGAACACTTGTCCTTGGAAACGGAATCGTAATCAGGTTTTATGAAAATTTCTACACGTAGCCAAGAATGGTAATACACACTCAACCTTAAAACCTCAACGAACATAATTATACGTGGCTTTCGCTGTCTTGTCTACGCCTCAACAATGATGCTTCCTGAAATCCCAGAGAACAGATCACTGACAAAGAGGGAGGTCACCACCAGCCATTGCTGCCTGCTTTGCTCCTGTCTATGTAACTAGACTCTCCACGAAGATACAATCACTGTTTGAGTAAAATACTTCTTTTTGTGGGGAGGATGCCAATAGGGTATGCGCCATTATCCCTGGTCTCCGCCTACAAGATGCCAACGGTAGGGTATGTGCCAGCGCCATTATCCCTGGTCTCCACCTAGGTGGAGAGCATCTAAGGCTAACAAGGAAATACTGCCAAATAAAATGCTATTTGTGGTGTGGCAACAGAAGAAGAAAACAGAAGAATCGAGACTCAACTACAGGAGATTCACGTGTCAAGCCTACAGATTCTTCACTACTTCCAATAAAGCCTGGGTTTCACGCCCGTGGGGAGACAGCAGCCGCAGGGTCGGCACGGCTCTTAAGGCCGCCTTCTCCAGCACGAGCAGACCGCACATGCACAACCGGAGGACAGTCCCCTACTTTCCCACAGTGGTGGTAACTTCACTGACTGAGATCACTGCTAAGTACAATACTCGTGGGTGGTTAATCAGCTTAGTGAAGTCGAAAGTATTTCCGACGTGACAAAGGACAGCAATGACAGCTCTAAAAACACAAGAAAAGCCGGCCGGTGGTGGCACACGCCTTTAATCCCAGCACTCGGGAGGCAGAGGCAGGCGGATCTCTGTGAGTTCGAGACCAGCCTGGTCTACAAGAGCTAGTTCCAGGACAGGCTCCAAAGCTACAGAGAGACCCTGCTTCGGGGGAAAAAAAAAAAAAAAAAAAAAACAGAACAGAAGCCCAGGTCACCTCTTTCGGATCGGGGCCATATGACGCAGGCTTCCATGCAACGGCTGCTCCTCCAGAGTCCAGCACTCTATCAGCTCGTGAGGTACACGCCAGTAGCTCACACCTTGGAGATAAAAAAGAGAATTAAGAGCCCTGGGTGGACGCAGCAGCTGTCTGTGGCTCGTTCCTGTCAGGTGAGGATGGAGGTGCTCACAGCACGAACGGGAGCTCGCTAGTGGCCAGGACAGCAGAGTGAGACAGCTTGTGAGCTGGCTGCAACCCGGGGCTCTATGCCGCCTCCTAGAAAGCAAATGACTGAGCGTATGCTGGCTTTAAGGGTAGCGGTTCTGACCCTGTGTCTAAATGCCACTGTCACTTACTAATGTGACCTGGGAGAGTTACTCTCTCATTCTAAGTTTCGTTTCCTCGGTGAAATGCTAATTATCACAACATGCACTAGAGCAGGCTAAGCACTCTGGGCAGTCGCGTGCTGGTTAAAGGTGTAAGGGTGTCGCAATGGTGGTCACACCAATGGTGGTCACACCGCTGCTCTGTCTACCATGCTGCACTACTGCGACCATCAGACTACATCCGTGTGTGAAGACCCTGCAGGCCACCGTCACCAGACACGGCTCAGTGCGTAAGAGCACGCTCTCGGAGGGGACCGTACTGAGTTCACAGCACCCACGCCAAGCAGCTCCCAAACACCTGCAACTCTAGCTCCAGGGCAACCCGACAACCCTTTCTGCCTCTGCAGACGCCTGCGCACATGTGCGAACACACAAATAAAAACTAAAACACACCTTTAAACAAGAATCATCCGAGCAATAAACAAAGTCAAGTTTTTAGCTGAATCCTTTCTACTTTTTAAATTCGATATAGTCTTATTCAAAGTTTAAAAATGTGTCCTTATGAGCCTCGAAGTTATCATACTAAGTAAAAGAAATCAGATGTCAAGGGTCACATATTTTATAATATTATATGATTTTATGATCACATATTATATGAAGCATCCAGAACAGGTGAATGCACTTTGACAGAAAGAGGAGTGGGGTTGGGAGGGGCTGCAGGAGAGTGTGGAGAGAAAAGCACGGGGCGGGGGGGGGGGACACGGGTGGCTTGAGAGACAGTGAAAATGCTCTGCAACCGGACAGCTGGTGGCTGCTGAACAGGTTACATGCAGCAAATGCCACTGACACAGGCACATTTTAAACCAGGTCATTCTACATCATGTGACCTCCCTTCAATCAAAACCGCATAAAAGTTATATGCACAAAAAATACTTAGAGTGACCTTCAATCAAAACTGTTTTGTCTTGTAGAGCAACAGCTCTTGAGGTCCCAGGATGAGGTCGGTGTCTTTTTGTTAATCATTAAAGTTCTGGCAAACATGGCTACTTTAGTAAACTAGGCATATAAAATTGTATATATAACAGATCTATCTAATACTCAAGAACTAAATGACCCTCACTTAGGCCAACATTGGAACTATTTGGCTACTATTCCCAAACCTATATAATCTGCTACAAAAGTATTCCTAAACCTGGTCCTTTAAGTTTGCCTGACTTTTCAAGTCAAATTACAATAAAATTTGCATTAATAAAATTTACTTTCTTAAGGGACACAGTTCAATGAATTCAGTAGTCATTCATCTGTCATGCCTGAACAGCTCCTCATACCACTTCCGAGTCCGTGCGTCCCCTTCTCGAGCTGGCTCTGTCTTCTCCAGAATGTCATACAAACGAGTCACAGGATATTGACACCGTGGACGAGCTGAAGTGACTTGCTTTACCTGGTGCTCTGGGGAAGCTGACCGCTACACGGTCCAGCAGGCCGGCCTGGAGCTGGCCAGTCCCCTGCCTTCGCCTCCCAGGGCTGGGATCACAGTACTCAGCCACAGCCTTTCCTTTCCTAACTATAAGTAACCTGCACTCACTGTACATAGCCTGGAAGGTCTAGGTGAGTAACCATATGAAATCCAGGGCTGGGGACGCGGCTCAGGTGGCGGAGTGCCTGCCTTGTGAGCACGGAGCCCTTGGGAGCCCAGCTCAGGTGGCGGAGTGCCTGCCTTGTGAGCACGGAGCCCTTGGGTTGGATCCCCAGAACCAACACAGAACACCAACATCACCCCATCCAAAACCCGGGAACGGTAATTCAGGACGCACCAGTACATTTTCACCCCAACACTGGCGTCCGTCTGTTTGCGAACAGAGACTAGCTATCTAAACCAGGTTGCTCTAAAACTCACTATATAGCCCAGGCTAGCCTTGAACACAGTGAGCCTCCTGCCTCAGCCTCCTCAGTGCTCAGCGTTCAGGAGTGAGGCACGCGTCCAGTCAATTCCACTCTTTGTCCATTTCTTCTCTTATTTTTTTTAAAAAAAAAAATGGGGGCTGGAGAGATGGCTCAGTGGTTAAGAGCAGTGGCTGCTCTTCCAGAGGTCCTGAGTTCAATTCCCGCAACCACATGGTGGCTCACAACCATCTGTAATGAGATCTGGCGCCCTCCTCTGGTGTGGGGGCATACATGAAGGCAAAATGTTGTATACACAATAAATAAATTTAAAAAAAATATATGTATTTTACTTTGTGTGAACATAAACATGGACATGGCACAGTCTCCACCGGGGATCAGAGGACAAGTTCCAGGAGTCAGCTCTTTCCTTCCACCACATGGCTTCTAGGATGGAAAGCCCCTCTGCCGGCTAAGCCATGTTGCCAGACGCCTTGGCATCCATCTTATCCTCAGCTCAGAAGCACTTCTTAGAGCACTGCCGGCTACACCGCGGGTCCGGCTACACCGCGGGTCTAAGTAGACTCAGAGAGCCATCCTTGAAGTCACTGAGCTATGACAGGTGACAGCATCTAGCACCTCATGCGTGGTGTAATTACTGGAAAGCAGGCTCCTTGATATCTATCCCCCTATGGTGACAGACAGCTGACACCCTGGAAGAGAAGGGCCGGAGGGAGAGGGAGGGGAGGACAGGCCCAGGGCTGGAGAGAAAGAAAGAGATGCCCCATTTACTCTCACGTTGTGTTTGGGGATTGAGTGCACGGTGACGCAAGCCTATAATCCCAGCACTTGAGAGGCGGAGCAGGAGAGCCGCGAGTCCCAGGCCAGCCTGAGCTACAGCGGAAGACCTGGTCTCAAATCAGAGAGAGCGAGAGAGTGCGCGCGCGAGAGGACATCGAGTCCAGGAAACGGAGGACGGCACTGTACCTTTTCCCTCCCAGGCGTTGAAGGCATCCATCATTTTCTTCAGCTCAGCTACCGAGTAATAGCTCCAGATGTACTGGACATTATTCCCCGCCTCTCTAGGAACATTCAGAAACGTCATGAGAATCTACTATTTACGTATGGATGTGTCTGTTTCTATCCAGCTGACGCGTGCTCCACAGACACCTGATAAGCACCATGTTGTTCCCCTGTGACCCCAAGCTTCACGCGTGCACTCATAAGACACATCACAGCCTAAGATAAACTCAATCTTCTTTTCAATTCCGCAATATAAAAATACATCAATATATTTTTAAAATACACACACACACACACACACACACACACACACACACACACACACACACGCATAGTGGCTCATGTCTTTAATCCCAGCACTCAGGAGGCAGAAGCAGGCTTTCCAGGCCACCCAAGGCCATATAGTGAGATCTTATCTCAAAGACAAACAAAAAGCCAACAAAACAAAACCCGCTAGCTTCAATCAGAAAAGAGCCAACTTTGATGGCATTTTCTTTCCATCAGGCCAGGTGTTTGGGTGTCTGAGGCAGACCTCCCGTCATCTGAAAGCAAGCTCACACGGCTATGAGTTAGTGACGAGCATGTGACCAACTTCACTCTCCCACAGAACATGAAGAAGACAGAAAACCCGTTAAGTGACTTAACTGGTACTATAATATTACAGGGACATAGTAAGATGACAACCTGTAAGAAGTTAACATGTCCAAGCCATAGAAGCTTAGCTCTGAAAGGGACAGACAAAGGCGCAGCCTGACCCTGGGTCACCCAGTGACCCTCGACTCCAGGCTGGCGCTTTGCCCACACTGTGGTTCGGGGAGAAGTTAGTGTGTGCTCTGCTTCCGTTCACTCTCTGAAGACCTAGCATGGAGCAGAGGGGACTGAGAGCCACTGTACTTGACCCTCTGAGCAGAGGCTCCGGGGCAGCCGCCCCACAGCTCGGAGGGCTCCGTGCCGAGTCAGGCCACAGCCTCCGGTCGTCAAGCACAGTATCTCACACAGAAAAGACTCCTAGAAGCGCTAAAGACGCCAGACTCTACTTCACTCTCTCTCACACCGGATCTGAACGGACCTTTTGAAGATGCTTTTGCTGTGAATCCTTCCGCCCAGCTGCTTATCGATGGCATCTGTCCCATCGGCTTTTGTGGCGTAGACACCGATAATTCTGCTCTCACAGCTGGCTCCAGATGTGTTAAGATAGTGGAGAACCCAGACTGTCGGTTTATTGCAGACTAAGCCATAAGAATCACAGAAGTCTGTTAAAGCCTAAAGCAAAGATATAAACTGAGATTTAATTACGGAACAGAAGACAAGTGTGCTATATTACTTACATGTAAAGCTGACATTTGAGCTGGTCATAAAGAGAAATAAAAAGATCATCCATTCTGACTCAGTCTATAAACATGAATGTAATGAATTAATTAGAGGGAGGTACTATTTTCTTTGTAAGAACAAAAACCTCCACAACTCTTCATTTAGAGAGACTACTTTTCCAAAGAGAGTTTCTCTTATCTCTTCTTTTGACCTGCCACCATGCTTTTAATTTTACCCTTCATATTGTAACTAAAAGTCAGATATTTCACTTTCCCCATTAGAATGCTCTCGCAAGCTTCTCACTTAGCCTCCGTCTTTCCTTCTAGTAGCTGGACCCACAGCTGGTCCTTATTTCTGCTTCAAACTCCAGCTACGGATTGACCAGACTGACTTGTTTTTCTGCACTGTGAAGCTGCTGTGCTGAGGTCCAGCCGTGTCTGAACTCACCCGGCACGCGCACGCTTAAGTCACTCACTCATCTATCTGCACAGTAAGGACCCACTGTCTGCTGAGTCCAAAGACTCCGAGTTCAGAGCTGATGCAGAAGACGGACACAGCCGAGCTATCAGCGCACCAGGACAACACAGGAGCACGGGACACGGGAGTCCTCCCAGTGCTGTGCCCACTGACGGATCCCTGGTGTCTGGGAGAGCAGGCGACATGAAGATGACTCCTGCCGCCACCTGCTCAGTAATGGAGCCAGGGCCCTCACACGGCTGGTGCATTCGTTTAATACGGTGTTGATCTTGAAGACTATGTGTGCACCTATGAGAACCCCAGACTACACTGTAAACTGCTCTAGGGCGAGACCTGGACTCCATTTCTCGGTGCTCCACACAGCCCCTGCACAACGCCATGCACAACACAGCATCTGAAATAAATGGGCTTGGGCGCCGGAACAGACGCAGGCGCACTTCATCCTTCTAAATATGAACCAGGGCTGAAGACCACAGAGCTGGGATTCAGAAGATGAACGCTAACCCGCTCTACTCTCCCAGCAAGGCTCTTTTACCCCATTCTGTAGTTTGGTAAGTAGCATTATCAAGACTACCACTTGGCAGTTAAAAATCGGAAACATCAGAAGCAGAACCCACACGCCCGTGCAAATTCCTACAGGGGGTTTTGTGCTGCGCTCCCGATAACCAGCCGTCCGTCAGTGCCCCGTGAGCCGACACCAGAATCTAAAGCTCACATCAGTGCACAGCAACTTTCAGGATCAACAACCGACAAGAGAAATAACTTTCTTATGTGCTAAATAGCCACAAATACAATACCTATTACAAGGACATGGATAACAAAGATTCCACGTAACGTAAGTATCTTTAAAATGGGGTGTAAAATAAAAACGTCTTTTAAAAACGATTTGCTGTTCTCAAAGTGAATTCAGCGTGTCTTCGTTCACAGACTGCTACACTCACTAAGCCGGGTAAGAGCTCATTATTAGCAGAACAATTCTTGTAAAAACAAGTTATCTCAGCAAATAAAATAATACCATCACACCCTCACTAGTGACAGTATTTCTCTGATTTATAAAGAACTTCAGAAACCAAGTGCAGTGGTGTGTACCTTTAGTCCCAGCACTCAGGAAGCAGAGGCAGGTGGATCTCTGTGAGCTCAAGGCCACTCTAATTTACAAACACAGTTCTAGGGCAGCCAGGGCTACCTAGTGAGACCCTACCTCAAAATAAAAATGATTTCCGAAGACTAGTTCTATCTAACAGAATGAAAAGTGTTCCATCTTCAGTGAGGTACACAACAAAGCTTCCTCTTTCTAGAATTAAGTTCAGTACGAGTAGGAATAACTAAGAGACACGTTCACGAATGACCCCCAGACTGCCTCACGCTCGCTATGTGACATCGCAACCATGCAGAATAACATACTTCTTTGTGCATAATAAACATCTATTTTAAAACTTGAGAAAATGCCAAGACCTTTTTAAGTTCTATATTTGACCTTAAAGAATATGTCTCCATTTCATTGGCCAAGTGGTCAGACAAGCTGTACGGATAAGGGATGCCAAAATAATCGGCCTCTTCCTGCAGGGCGGCTCGGGTCTGCGCATCTGGGGGAAGCTGCACTTCTCCGTGGAGATAATCCAGAATGTACTTAAACAGCTGTCCATCGCGGTCGATGATACACGCCCCTAGAAGACAGGCCCGAGAAAGGTGGGCAGATCCGTCAGCTCTGGTTCTCTGCCCCTGGAGGACCCACGGTCTGGACGCTCCAGGTCTCAGCCACGCACGTCAGCTCACACACACGTGCACAGCTGGACCAAGCATGGAGCCCAGCATTGACACTCTGTCAACTACGAGGGCAGAGGCTTCTCCAGGAAAACACGTTCTTCCCTGAAGAACACAGAGAGAAGCTAGTGTACGGTCAGCCTCAGCACCATCACCCAGAATGCCACAGGAAAGCATCATCTTTCCAAACACATCGTCCCCATCATCAGGTCACGGTTGGCCTTTTCGCCAGCTCACCCCTTTGTCACCGTTCAGGAGCAGCACCAGAGACTTCAGAAACTGCTATTTAATCTCTGTGGGGCTTAATGCAACTCCATACAATCCTAGTGAGCTCCGGAATTAGTGGGCTAATACAATACGTTCTAACGCAGCTAAGAAAATCCAAAGGAATTTACAATAGAGCCCCACTTGGACAAATGGTCACACTCATGCTCTGGACTTTGCACACTTACCGGATTCATCTGTTTTCAGAGGGAAACGCCCGCTGAACATGGACGCCAGCATGGAGTCCTTAAAGCGGCACAGAGACTCCCGCCGGGCCGTGTAAATGCAGCCGCCCACATTCAGACGAAGAATGTCCAGCAGCTCTTCCGCTCCGGGGCCTGCCATCGCTGCCTTGCCGGAAGCTCTCACACACTTCAGAGCAATCGCAGTCGACCCAGACTTCTGCAAAAACGAAAGACAAATATCACTGACCTTGCTGAAAATAAGCAGTTAAGATAAATAGAGTTTACTATAGTTTAAACAGATTCTATTTCGTGTGATAGGAAAGACATCTGCAATACACTAAGCTGGGGGAAAAAAATCTGCATCTGAGGATTTATAAATATCCAGCAATTATAAATCACAGCTGATAAAATAACTAGAGATCATACAAGGTCAGGCACAGGGGCCAGGACAGTGCCAGTGATTCCCTGGCACTGATGTATGTTTTTAACAAGGCTGAAGACACCATCTAGACTGAAGTGATGTGGGAGTGTTCTCCTGTATTTTGTATTACTCTTATTGGTTGAATAAAGAAGCTGCCTGGCTTATAAGATA
>JAQHUG010000304.1:100156-110168 GCA_028555095.1 Dicrostonyx torquatus | reverse complement strand
TATCCAGACTCAGCATAGGGACTGACCTGGAGAAGTGTGGAAGGGAGCGTGCCGTGTTGGTCGTGAGTGCTGGGGACTTTGCACACTTGTCCCAGGAGCACTGCTTAGCTTATTGTCGCGAACTCTGGGAAACCTTGTCATTGGTCTGTTAAAATGTTTTGTAAAATCTCTGTTCCCAGAGAGCAGAACTCACAGACAGCTGGGACTACAGGCTGGGACTATAGATGGGGAGTGGGTGTGAGCAGGAGCCAGAGGAGGTGGGGGAGCTGGGCTTGTGCTGCCCAGGCTCTCGGAACTGTTGTCCAGCACACGAGCTCGTCTCTCCTTCCACAGTCCCTTGTCTCTGCACTTGTCTCTGACGGAGCAGTATCACGAGCGTAGGATGAGGCCTCACGCCTACTTCTGTCTTTTGCCCTCATTTTGAAAGTGTTCTTCGTTACTTTGTAGGCATGGGTGTGGTGGGTGCCCACATGCCGTGGTGGGGTGTGGAGGTCAGAGGACGGCTCTCAGGAGTTGGTTCTTTCACCACTTGTGAGATCTGGTATTGAACTCGGGTCATCGGATCTGTGTGTAAATGCCTGCTGGTCCGTCTTGCAAACCCAAAGTAAATACTTCTTCTTCTTCTTCTTCTTTTTTTCCTAGTCTTGTTGTACATAGGGAGGTGAGGAGAAACTGTGTGTGGTTGGCTCTCTCCTTCTACCTTAGCATGATCTCAGGCTGTCAGGCTGTCTTGGCGATCCCTTTGTGCCGTCATGGCTTAGGCATCGACCTAACTAGGATGCCTGGGAGTGAGGAGAAAGACTCACCAAGTGAGAAGCTGGAGTCGGGTGACCCACGCATGCTGATGGACACAGCCCGAGGAGGAAGGAGGCGGATTAGCTGGTCTAGGTAGCAGGTCGTTGTAAGGGGGTGGTCTCAGATTGCGGGCATCTGGTTTTAGCTTACAGGAAACTATCAACGTTCATATTTGAGTTGGGAAAGCTTGACCATTGTTCTGAGCCTGGCCTCGGAGGCGTGTCAGGATTTCCTCCAGTCCCCACCCCTTTACCCACAGTATCTCCGACTGTTAGACATGCGGTTGTCTTTTCCTGTTGCCGTGGTTAGTGCAGAGTACTGTCCTCTCCTGTATCAGTACAGTCCTCTTTTCTGGATTATTTTGCATCCTTATACAAAAAAACTTATTATAACTAATCCTGAAAGCAGCAACAAAAATACATCCCTCTTCTCGGCTACTGTCTCAGTGTTCCTTTTGAGAGAGTTGTTCCCATAATCCTCTGGAGTCACAGCTCTGGGCTCCTCCGTCACTGTAGCAAGTGAGCGGTGGTTCTCGTGTCACCAGATTCTGGGGACGCTGGTGTCTTAGGACTGACTCCCTGGAGGCTATACTCCCTGAGCCCTTTCTCCACCTCCTGCTGTTCTTTCAGCCTCTGTTGGTTTCCTTCCCTAGCTGCTGATTTTCAGAGTCCCAGATGCAGGTTCCTCTGTTCTGTCTGTACTCATTCCCACTGAGTCATTCTTCCAGTCTTTGTTTAATTACTGACATGTACTGGTAACTCCCAAATGTGTGTTTCCATGCTGTGTAACACATATGTAGCAGACATTTTGCATATAGCTATGACTCGTGTGTGTGTGTGTGTGTGTGTGTGTGTGTGTGTGAGAGAGAGAGAGAGAGAGAGAGAGAAAATATGTATACACATACATGGGTATATGCATTTGTATTTCTATTTATAGAACATTTAGAAAATTGCCTAAAAATATCAGGAATGGTTATACTGAAAAGTAAATCTTATCTTTATTCTATACTAATTTAACTATTAAAGGCTAAAGGTTGGGTAGCTCAGTGGTAGAATAGTTAGCTGGCGTGCACAGGGTCCTGCGATAATCTGCAGCTGCACACATGCATGGTCAGAGTCAGTCTGCAGCCGCACACGTGCACAGGGCAGTCAGTCTGCAGCCGCACACATGCACAGTGCAGTCAGTCTGCAGCCGCACACATGCACAGGGCAGTCAGTCTGCAGCCGCACACATGCACAGGGCAGTCAGTCTGCAGCCACACACATGCACAGTGCAGTCAGCCTGCAGCCGCACACATGCACGGTCAGAGTCAGTCTGCAGCTGCACACGTGCACTGTGAAGTCAGTCTGCAGCCGCACACATGCACGATCAGAGTCAGTCTGCAGCCGCACACGTGCACAGTGCAGTCAGTCTGCAGCCGCACACATGCACGGTCAGAGTCAGTCTGCAGCCGCACACATGCACAGTGCAGTCAGCCTGCAGCTGCACACATGCACAGTCAGAGTCAGTCTGCAGCCGCACATGTGCACAGGGCAGTCAGTCTGCAGCCGCACACATGCACAGTGCAGTCAGTCTGCAGCCTCACACATGCACAATGCAGTCAGTCTGCAGCCACACACATGCACAGTGCAGTCAGCCTGCAGCCGCACACGTGCACAGGGCAGTCAATCTGCAGCCACACACATGCACGGTCAGAGTCAGCCTGCAGCCGCACACATGCACAGTGCAGTCAGCCTGCAGCCGCACACGTCCACGGTCAGAGTCAGTCTGCAGCCACACACATGCACGGTCAGAGTCAGTCTGCAGCCACACACATGCACAGTCAGCGTCAGTCTGCAGCCGCACACATGCACGGTCAGCGTCAGTCTGCAGCCGCACACATGCACAGTGCGGGCGCTGTTTTGCTCTGTCTCTGTTGGTTTCCTGGTGTGGTTTGCTATTTTGATGACAAGGCGGAGATGATCAACTATTTCACCATTTTCTCTGTTTTATCACAAACAGTTCCATCAAAGTCCTTTTTTCCTGTCAGCCAGGAAGAGGAAAAGGATCAGTAAGCAAAGCAAGTCCGTGCGTCTTCCATTTTCAAGGTAACTGTTTAGACTTTGCTTAGACGCTGACACGGGTTCCTGCCTCGGAAGGCGCTAGGTTGGGCTTTGAGGGTTCTGTTTGCTCGCTGTCCTAACCCCGAACAGCAGCTGTGGGGCGTTTGTCGCATTCTTTGGCTTCTGTTTTCAACTTGAGCATCTTGTTACCTGGACTGGAATGCGCTGGCTGAGGTCACAGACTTCATGAAGCCCTGTTCTCTTGGTCAGCTGTAGCAGTGCTCCTGTCTCCAAAGGCAGATAAACTCGGTTCATCTGTAGTAGTTTTACTTTTCTTCTGGAATTTTTTTTTTCCTCCTCTCTTAGCAAATAACTCTTTCCACCTTTAACATCACATCTTAACCTGCGAGGTTGACTCTCATTTTGGATCTTCACTAAGGTTTTTTCTGTTTTTGATTATTGGTTACAAGTCATCAAAGTGCCAGTTTCCACCCTGACACATTACCCAGTAAACGCTGACGCTGAGCAAGGTGAACTGACTGAGAATGGACAGCATTACAAACTCTGTTTATTACATAGTGCGTACATAGACATGAATTGCCTTAGTGTAAAGATCTCACGCATGTGTGGGTAGATTCACGTATGCTATTCCTGAACATAGCAGAAAATCAGAAGGTGGTTTCAAGAAACATCAGTAGAATTACAGTTGATATTTGGGTAGTCTGATGAAGGGGGGAAACTTTGAGTTGTAATAAACACATTAAACACGAAGAGGCATTTAGATATGAAATACCCTATACCACAGGAGAGAAGAGAATCCTCCTGTCAGATCACTTGTCTCGCTTCCTACTTATTTATTCTAGTTCATTTTGTCGATTTATTATCCATATTGATACTACTTTCTGCCAATACATTTTATTACTGTATTTTTAAAATTGTAAACTGTATTGTCTTGTACCTTTATTGTTTCAAGCATACATTGGCTCTTATGCATTTATTGTTTCGAATATATTCAAATGCAACCAGGTGTGGTCTGCCTGCCTGTAATCGCAGCCCCTGAGAGGGTACAGTCAGATTACAGTCAGTGCGGTCAGATCAATAAAGGTCCAGACGGAGGCAAACGTCACAAGTTCAAGGCAAGCTAAAAACCAGACAGAGCTTGTACAGAGGTCAGAGGGCAATGTTGAATGGTCATCTCTTTCCTTGCACTGTGGGTTTTAGGGACTGAACTCAGGTCCTCAGTCTTGAGTGGCGACCATTTTCACCCAGTGCGCCCCTCACTGGCCCTACGCCTCCAGGGTTTTGTTTTGTTTTTGTCAGAAAGTTTCTGATAATATCCCATTTCTCTTACTAACAAGGACATTCAGATTTCCTATTTTTTTTTGTCAGGTTTTTAACTTCTCTTTAAAGGATTCTTCCATTTCTTACTTCTCCATCTAAAGAGTCAGATTCTAACTAATAAAGTGCAGTCAGTCTGCACGATCAGCCTGTCTCAGAAAAAGCAAAACAGATAAAATTCCTTCGTTCTAGTCAGTGAGAGTTTGCTCATGAGCTGTGGAGTTTTCCTGTCGCCGCTGAAAAGACGGCTTTTCTCAGTTAGCGCAGTGAGTTTTTAATGTTTCCCATTCGTGTAATGGAATAAGATGATTGGTTGATTCTTATCAGTGTGTGTGTTCGTGCACATGATGTGTGTCTGGGTGTGCAAACACATGACGTGTCTGTGATGTCAGGACTCCTTTGTGGAGTCTCTGTACATGGGTTCTAGGAATCGAACTCAGGTCACCAGGCTTGGCCCGGCAAATACATTGATGTGCTGGGCCGTGTCTCAGTGATTTATTTTTAAATAGTAAACCCCCATTGCATTATTTTTCTGAATCACATAGTTGTTGTTTAAAGGTGTTTGCATGTGTGTTACAGTAATAATTTTTTATAATTTTTTTATTGCAATTATTTTCAGGGTTAGGTATTTTGATTATGATGAGTGATAAGTATTTTTTTCCTATTTTCTGGGAGTGTATCATAAATATTTTCTCTAAGACCTTGAGAAAAGTTATCTAAGTTTTTCTGCAGAGAAATTTTGATAGTGTCTCCTTTCTTTTAGCATATTTTATTATCTTTAATTATATGAGTGCAGATCCTCATGCAGACTGGAGGCAGAGCCTTCTGGAGCTGAGGCAGGAGTAGCTGTGAGCTGCCCAGCCTGGGTGGAGGGGGAAGGGAACCAAACTCGGGTCCGCGGGATGACCCGAGTGTTCTTCGCTGCTCGGCCGTCACTCCAGCTGCTATCCCAGTCCTTTAATAATCCGTATGCTTCTAACTGCTCAGATTATTGGCAGATATCTTTTTCTTTTCTATATGATTTTTGTAAAACACAGAATTTCTTGTCCCGTTCTCACTTGCCTTTAGGGTTCCCCTAACTTCAGAAAATGACGACGAAGATGATGGCAGTGGTGGCGGTGGTGGCGATAGATGGAAGGCAAAGCCTTACAGCAGAGTTGCACCAAAGACGTCACCTGACGTCACCTCTTCGCTCTCAAGACAATCTTTGTCCTTACGCCAGTGTAACTTGGAAGTATTGCTTCCCAAGGAAGATGACCAGAATGCACGTGTCTCCGGTCATGCAGAACAAACTTCGAGTGTTGATGGTCTTCCTAAAGGTAGGGTTGTTTTAGAAACTTGACATAGTTGTTCAGACTTTCTTGAAGACAACAATGTCTAAAAAGCTCATGAGTTGGGGTCTTAGTTCGAGGTTTCGATAGCTGTGAAGAAACACCCTGGCTAAGGCAACTCTAATAAAGGAAGACATTTCATTGAGGTTTCCGAGGTTCAGTCCATATCATCGTGGCCGGGAGCACGGCAGCTGAGAGTCCTACATCTTGTAGGCAACAGGAAGTAAACTGTGTCACTGGGTCACGTCCTGAGCATAGGAGACCTCAGAGCCCACCCCCACAGTGACAGGCTTCTTCCAACAAGGCCACACCTCGTAGGTCCACACCCTGAGACTATGGGCCGGTCACATTCAGACTGCCACAGTCAGCAGGTCTCTTGCATTATTAACTTGTACTTGCCAGCTTCTGTATGAAACTGCTGGTGAAAATTTCAACTAGAAGTAAGAAGCCCGACAAATGTCACATCCATCGAGACCTAAGACCTAAGTCTGGAAGTAATCTTGAAAAATGAAGAGGATTAAGACTTGCATTTTGTTTCTCTTATGATTTGGAAAATACTATTACACTGATTTAGTCTTGTCTGATCCTTTTCATGGATCCGAGAAAGTGGCTTTTTCAAAATCACAACCAGTTACTGATTGTGATGCTAAGTTTTAGTTGCCAACCTGATGGAATCTAGAGACCCTGGAGAGGTAATCTCGGTGGGAGATTGCCTTAGATCAGGGCTGCCTGTGGGAGGGTCTGTGCAGGATTGTTTTGGTCCCCTATGGGTGGCACCGTTCCCTAGGTAGGAGAAGCAAGCTGAGTGTGAGTGTGCACCATTCATTGGCTCTTCTCGGGTACGCCTGTCACTGTCTCAGGTTCTGGCCGCTTTGGCTTCCTGGCGAGGGTGAACTGTAGCCACAACTGTGAGCCACCTGAAGTCCCTAAGTGCTAGTGTCTGTTCAGTCAGAGCCCAGGAACGAGAGTGGTCCCGACTCACTGAGAAGACACTCCATTTACACGCGCTTCCTAATGGACGGTCCTGGGCTGCAGTCTGCGGTACTCACAGATTGGTTGGAGAGTTTCAGACTGGGACACGGAACGCTAACTGTTGAGCTCAGAGCATGCTGCTTCCCTCCCACAGTAGTTAGGATATCGGAGCGCTCACAGGTCACACTTCACATCTGAACCCATGGAAACGTGCACAGCCGCACCTTCGCTCAGGATCAGGATGGGGTGTGCCCAACAGGGACTAACTGTGATCAGCGTGAATTCTGGATAATACAAAGATCTGGGAAGAACGGCTTATCAGAAGTTCTCTCTGTGAAAGAGCCAAGTATGTTTTGTTTACGATAGCATAAGGCTTATTTTTCTATTTCTTTATTTTGCAGAAAGCCGTGATAACTCAGATCAAAGCCCGACGAGTGCTCTGAGCGAGATGAAGACTGCGCCATCTTCCTGTCTCAGCCGGGAAAAGCCGTCACTTAGCAATGTGACTGAGAGGAGGAAGCGGGGGTCTTCTGCAGAGAACCCACAGATGTCCAGTCCAGGGTTCAACTGGGACATTGAGATAAATGGTTGCGCTAGTGAATCCAGTAGTAAGATGCAGAGACACACTCAGAGTTCTCCCCGCTTCCCTTCTGGGTCTGCCGGCGACCCTCAGACGCAGCCCACGGCCACCGTGCAGAACAGCCACGAGTTTCAGTTGCAGGAATCTGTGTATGAGCACGCCGACATGGATTTAACTGCCAGCGAAGTGAACAAAATCATTGTAATTTCAAAAAGCAATAAAAATCAAAGGAAGAAAAAGACAGACTGTGGAAAGGAGGCGTTGAGAAAAGTGAAAGCTCCAAGCTCCAGCAAAAGGAGAGAAGGATCCAAGAGAAAATGTAAAGGCGGTTCAGAAACGGGCGCTGAGGGAAAGACGGAAAACGGGCCAGAGCGGGGCTCTGTTGTCTCAGGTGACAGAGGGGACTCGGAAGATCCGAACTGTATTCCCGGCCCTGAGCCGTCTCAGGCAAGCATGCTGAAGGAAGTAACCCTCCCGAGCAGCTTGGATCAAGAGACCATCCAAAACAAAAAGAGGAAGAAAAGACAACCTGCCAGCGAGCAAGAGGCAACACGCCCCTTCTCTCCGCGTTCACTCAGACTCCCTCACGAGAGTGAGTTGGATGAGTGGCAGAACGCCCTACAGTGTAATAGGAGTAAGCCTTCTCGACAGACGTTTGTGATTTGTAACTCAGAAAAGGATCACTTAGATCCACAGCAGAAGGATGAAGGGAGCAGCTCTGAGAAGCTAGATGCTGCGAATGAGTTGCATACAGCTGATCTTTCCACCAAAGATCACGGAACTGCGTGCGACTCTGAGACCCAGCCTACGTCGGACTTGAGAACGTTGGTCAATGCGCAGCAAATTCAAGCCAAGCTAAATAAGCCTAAGCCGAAAATAAATCGGAGGACAAAAATAATTTCTAGTATGAACCAGATATATGAGGATACTGACAAAGACGCCCCCCTCCAAACCCAAGCGAGTAAAGAGACCACCTACGGAGCCGTGGAAACTGCAAAAGAGGTAGAAGCGCCTCCACTTTTCACAAGAAGCAATGGAAGCTTACATGACTGTCGGGCGCAGAGTGTTCTGGATTTGTTGAAGCAAATCGCCAGTCTGCACCCTGCTTGGGCAGGGTCCCATGTTAGCAGGATCCCTAGGCAGAAGGTAAATCGCAAGACAGAAGTGATCTCCAGAGTGAATCACTGTAGTAATGACGGAGGTGGTCATTGTCCCGAAGTGGACGAGTCCTTCTTACTTCAAAAGGATGAAGACATCCCCAGAACCTTAAAAGATTTTAGGAAGTTTGAAGTGCCTGCTTTCTGTAACAGTGATAGCACAAAGTTATGTGAGTGTAAGACGCAGACACTCCTGGGGGTGAGAACGCACGACCATGACATGCAGCCTGCTAGTCACAAGGTTTCCAAAGAAGATAAGAAGCCCAGACAAAAGGCACATCGAAAGACCGAAATAATTTCTAAAACCAGCCAAATGCATGAAAATGATAAAGGAAGTGTGCATGACCCATTAAATAAGAAGGTCTGTCAGAAGGTCAATAAACCAGAAATCGTTTCTCCATTGAGCCAAATCTATGAGACTACTAACGCAGACGTGAATGGCTCTCAAAGCTGTATCAAAGGCCAAGTTGTTACGAGTTCCTGCTCTGGAGAAGTCAATAGTAATAAAGAGGGAACTGGTGAGCCAATTCCAGATCCGTGTGTACTAGTTAAGAAGCAGAGGAGAGACTTTCCAGGCAGGGCGGAGGACATCTTGGCAGGAGGGAAGAGCGAACTCACCCTGCAGCTGCCGGGTTCCTCACAGCCGCCCGTCGCCTTGGAGTCTGGATCACACCACGACAGTCTCGGCAGGAACAGAACTGATGCTGGTCCCGGAGAACCAGAGGCTAGCCTGCCAAAGAGCCGTGAAGAGAGCACTGTGCGGACACTGGGAGAAGCCGGCTCCGTGGGCGTGACCAGAGGAGGAAGCTGCCCAGCCAAAAGAGGAGATAGAGTAACGTCCAAATCAAAGAAAAGAAAGACGCCCCTAGCTCTTTCTTCAGATGCCCGTGGGGCGGTGGAAGTGACAGCCAGCACTGAGCACACAAAGTCAGGCGACTCCCAGCAGGCCGATAAGGAAAACTACTTGGAGGAAGGGAAAACTGCCAAGAATAAACCGGACTTCTGCCCAAAGGCGTTGAAACCGCTATCCCCGGTGCGCTGGTCTAACGGAAAGGATTCTTCCTTCAACGATATGTGGGAGAGCTCACTACCTTTGACGACGGCCTCTTGTAAAAACCTGCTGGTGGAAGGAAGTTCTTTCCTGGACAATGCCTGCATCTTTCCAGAAGGTGGTCCTGCTCCTGAAAAGAGAAAGGACAGGACTCAGAAATGCTGCCGCAGGACGCAGAAGTCCGGAACAGGTAGGCCAAAGTTTTAGAGTGATGTCCTTTGCACTTGACCAGTGATGCATTTTCTGTTGAAATGGGCAGTTTTGCAGTAAATGACTGCACACACAGACAGAAGAAATGAAAGGTTTGTATGTTGAGAAGGGTAACAGATTCTCTTGCACATGTGCAATCTGAAACCTGATTCAGCCTCTCCTACAGCGTTATCTAATGATGGTGTTGGGTACAGCGCACCCTCCTCACGTGTCTGCAGGGGATTGAGTGTTGTAAACGCTTGTGGTGGTTAATTGCACTGAATTCATTCTATGGAGGGAAACTGAGGTGGGGCTCGGTCCAGCTGCCTTCAGTTCGTGTGGTCAGAGCAGCAGTTAGACCCCTCCTTCCCTCAGGGTGGGTGCACAGAGATGCAAGGGTCCGGTGCCGTGTGGGGGGGTTTGTTTATAAAGCAGACAGAAACTAAGAGCGGACAGTGAGGAATAATGACTGGAGGGAGCTGCAGAGGTGATCACGTAGGCAACTCAGTAATCAGCGCCCTCCATGATCTCCGCATGTGCTCCCGCCCCCGTGCTCC
>JAQHUG010000303.1:2380220-2404296 GCA_028555095.1 Dicrostonyx torquatus | reverse complement strand
AAAAAAAAAAAGTTTGTTACATCTGTATGTTGAATGTACGATAAAATGTAGTTTAAATTTTCAGTTTAGTATCAAATATTTCTAATTATAGTCAGTAGTAATACCCACTGTTTTCCCCCAAAGCCCAGGAATGGTCATTTTAATTAGACAATGGATTAAATATAAAGGGTACAAAACTATTTATAGCTCATCCTGACAGAAGCACACTTTGTGTGTGTGTGTGTGTGTGTGTGTGTGTGTGTGTGTGTGTGTGTGTGTAAAGGACTTTTTGTTATATAGTTTGGGAAAAGTTTTTTGTGTTTCCATTTATTTTGATTTACCTGGGTTTGTTTTTGACTTGGGATTTTGTGTTGTTGGTATGTGTAGTGTTGGTTGGAGGTCAAGGCTTTATGTACAAGCTAAGTCAGTACCTTATCATTGAGATGGATGTCCTATCCCAGGAAAAAGCTTTGTTTTCTTGGTTTTTCTTTTCTTCAACTTTTAATGCTTTAAAAAAAAAGTGAACTTTTGTGAGAAACTGAAAACACTTTTCCAATTAATGTTATAGCAGATTGTCAGATTCTGGGATGTTATTTACTGTAAAAACCTAGTGGATTCTTGGGCAATTCTGGCTAAGAAAAAAAGGTTAGTTGAACCTTGAGTAATTTTTATTATACTGTGATTTATCCTTGTTTTTACCCAGCATGTATGTATGTGTGTGTGTGTGTATATATATATATATAGTGATATTCTCTGTTTATTGAGGTTTAAAGTTCATTTTAAGAGTACTCTGGAAATAAAAATTATGATATAATGCATTGTATTTTTATTTTTAATTTCTCCACTTGCTCTCATATTTCTTCAGGAGTTGATCCCCCTCATACTGTGCACAGCATGCCTACACCCTGAACCTAAAGAAAGAGACCAACTCCTCCACATACTCTTCAACTTGATCAAGAGGCCAGATGATGAGCAAAGGTGCGTGTACAGGAATAAACAAATGCAATTCTGATAGACTTTTCTTAATGAGCACCATAGTTGGTGATTTAATCTACAGGCCTTTTTTCCTTCCCAGCATGAATTTCACTGTGCTTGAATTCTGTCATATGTTCACCATCCTGAGTATGACGTCAATAGTTTTATTATCGAGTTTGATTTCCTTCTATTTACCTCCATTTTTAAAGGAATGTGCAACTTACAGCAATAAATAAATAAATAATAGGTAAAACACTCTGAGAAATTAAACCTGTGAAAATATGTAAATTCTTGAAGCAAAAATAGCTGTGAAAAGTATGTACAAATTCTGTTGAGCCTCTACTGTTCTAATTAGCGTAACTAAGTCTTTGCTGTTGCAAGAGGAGGATCGGGCTGTAGGGGATGTGTTCCCTGGCTCCTGGCTTCTGGCTCCCAGCTCCCGGCCACAGGCCTGCTTTTGGTCCTGGCTAACTTTTACCCGAAATAATTACACACAAACTATA
Source organism: Dicrostonyx torquatus (assembly GCA_028555095.1). Lineage (NCBI taxonomy): Eukaryota > Metazoa > Chordata > Mammalia > Rodentia > Cricetidae > Dicrostonyx > Dicrostonyx torquatus. Next base: position 2,402,839 of record JAQHUG010000303.1, on the reverse strand, counting down.
TTCATTTAAACTCTGCCTGGCCCATTAGTTTTAGCCTCTTGTTGGCTAACTCTTACATCTTGAATCAACCCATTTCTAATAGTCTGTAAGTCACCACATGGTAGTAGAATGTTTGACTCTGGCGATTTCATGGCGGCTCTCCCCAAGCCTTGCTATTCCAGAATTCCGTTCTGTCCTCCCTGCTTATCTAAGATTTTGCCCTATCAAAAGGCCAAGGCAGTTTCTTTATTAACCAATGAAAGTAACCTAAATACAGAAGGACCCTCCTACACCACTTTGCAAACTGAATCTATGCTTTGTTCTTTAGAGTGTTAATTTCTCATGAACTCTAGACATATATATATACTGATGGAGATTACCAGAACTATCTTATATTTTTGATATAGAAAGTATATTAATTAAACTCTATTAATACCCCTTCCTCTTTCTAGTGGAGAGGCATCTCCTAGTGCTCAGTGGCTAGGTTATGGCTGAGACTTCATTTTAAAGGGGACAAAGCAAGCAGCGTAAACCATCTAGTGTTCTCCCATGTGCTATAGGGAAATTGGATCCTCCTTTGTCTGCAAAATGCAAGAAGCCATAGTTAGACAACATGGAGAAAATTGATCCTACTCAGTGGCCTAGCAAGCATTCTCATGTCCTTAGATAGGAACCTAGCCTTGTCTAACAGTATGTGTTCTCAGTGTTAACTTTGGATGAGTGCTAAGACCTGGAAAAACAAGTAGTAACAAAACCTTGATAACTTCTACTTCTTTGGATTTTCCTTATTTAAAAAAAAAAAAATGCTTCAGCAGAAAGCAAGTTTCTTTTGAGTTGTTTGTTTTTAATCTTGAGAAAGAGACTTTCTGCTTTGAGGTGGCATGTAGTTGCCATTTCAAGGATATTTCTTTCAATTTGTAATTTTTTATGAAAATATAAACCACATGGGGTGTGGAGAGTAAAGGATGAACACTGAGCATTTGTGAGAAAGAGGTACTTGGGAAATAGATATCCCTGAATGAAGCTACGTTAGGAAAACCACTCGACTCTTCAAAGTTTGGGCTGCCTGAAAAATAGTCAGATAGCCATTATTTTGTGTAAGGAAACTGGTTGTTTCTTCTCTCCTTTACTCTGCAGTCTGAGATTCTTACCAGTCAGGAGAGATAGAAAGATACAAGTGGCATCTTTTCAACCAAATTATATGGTCTTTGATAAAAATCCTATAAATCACCCAAGAAAGTACAGAGCTACCTTTTCATCTTAGTGAATTTTCAAGTCATCTCGAATGTTTTTAATAACATAAATTCTCATTGTGAAGAAAATAAGTACAGAGGTGGAGGTGAAATCATATGACTAATCCCATACTCAGGAGACAGTGGAAGATGGTTTTGTTAGTTTGAGGCCAACCTGTTCTACATAGTGAGTCCCAGAATAGCCAGGGCTATATAGAGAGACCCTGTCTCAAAATGAAAAAAAGAGAGAAAAAGAAAATCAAGTATGGAACAAGGGAGAAAAGCAATACTAGATTCAGTACGACACATAAACTTAAGTATAGCATACACCTAAAATGTCTCCAGGGTAAAACTATTGTGTAGCTTCTTCCTGCATCTCAAAGCAAATCAAAGCTGGAACTGTTTCTTCTTAGAGAAGCAGAATTATGAATCGCCATAAAATTCACTATCCAATGAGATGGCACTGTTTCTGAAAACTCACAGGAAAAATGAGTACAGTGCAGTGAGAGATGGCTGTGTGAAACATAATGAAACCGGCCCTTTGTTTGTGTGCTGACTACAAATTTAATTATTTTCGGAAACCCACAATAATGTTATACCTTGAAAAACAATTTATCACAGAAACATTTATAAACATTATTTGATATTCTTGAAAGAAATTAAGAATTTATGGCTATTATAAAACAGAAAAGAACAAAAAATATTAGAGGGAAAAAACTAGAGGGCATTTTAAAGGGAAAAGTCTAGAATAAGAAGATACCAGAAAGAAAAAGTAAATTATGCAGGTTTTTCAAATTCACATTATAGGCCTAATAGATTTAACACTACTGAAAACTGAGCATGTGTTATAAATGATAAATTTAATACCAATAAATCACTGTTTTCCAGCCTCCTGGAAGACTGAAGAATTGTTTGCTCAAATTGCTGGTTTTAGTAATTCCCAAGAACTCTTCAATACTGGCTCAGAATTTTTAGTAATAGACAGAATGTAAATGCACATCTTCCTCTCACATGATAATATAAAATATCTTGAAAACCTCAGTGTCTTTCTAGATGCCATGAGTAGTATTTTAGCAGCAGTTTGATAACCTTGAAAGCCAAGTGACACATTTACTATTTCATTCATTATAACTTTACAGAAGTACATATAAAAAGGCCTAACAATTCCTCTATAAGCTTTACTGTCATTTAAACATTCCCCTTATAATGTCCTTTAATCAGTTTAACCATCCATGTATTTATCCATCCTTCTATGACTTAAAATTTACTAATTAGCTTATCATCTCTGAACATTGATTACAGTCAACTTTTCAGTGATGAAGTCTAGTTTCTAGTTCATTATGAAGAACTTTGAAGTTTGTGTACAGATGAATAAAGGAGCCGTTGCTTACTGTATTTAATAAACAGAGGAGAAAACCTTGTTTCCAATTTTCTGCACCGTTTTCATTGCTATTCCAGTGACTCGTTGAATTTGTGCACTTAGGAGTTGGTTATCTGTGGCCATCTAGTTCTGATTATCTTTCTGCTTTCCTACATGATTCATTACTTCTAACATGATATGTCTTACCTTCACAGTGATTAGTCTTTAGGAAAAGTAATATATGAAGGCTGGAGAGTTGGCTCAGTGGTTAAGAGCATTTGCTGCTCTCCTAGAGGTCCAGAGTTCAATTCCAGCAACCACATGGTGGCTCATAACCATCTATAGTGGGATGTGATGCCCTCTTCTATCATAGAGTCAATAGAGCATTCATATACAGATAAAATAAATAATTTTTAGTTTATTAAGTAGAAAATAATAATAATTGCATCACTGAGTTATCAATAAACCATTTGCTGTATCTCCAAAGTAATACAGTAATACAGGCCCCAGTCAAAGAAAATTAGTTTTTCCAGGAAGAAATTTATTCTCATCTAAATCAGTGGTTTTCATCTAAACTTCCTAATGCCATGATCATTACTTAGTACAGTTTCCTCATGTTATGGTGACCCATAACCATAAAATTATTTTTATTGCTTCTTTATAAGTATAATTTTGCTATTGTTATGAATCATAATGAAGATAACTGCTATGCAGGACGTCTGAGATGTGATGCCCAGGCTGGGGTCCACTGATCTAAATGGTGATGTGGTTGCTTGAGCACACAGAACATCTCTGCCTTAAAGCAGAGGCTATGAATAGCTTATATTTCAGCTGTGGGGAGGGTCTCTTTGCTCTTACAATAGGTAGTCAATCCGTAATTGGTTCTTTGTCAGACTCTAACATAATTTAGTATCTTTATCTTTACTGATCTCTCAGGATTAATGAGAACAGAAGCCGTTTTGTTAATGAAGTGGCAGAGACCCTCAGGAGGAAATCATAGAGTTAGTCTGTTGTCTATAGTACTTCCAAACCTTTATTGCCATCACAGAGCTTGATGCAACACCATGTCGGTTCCTCAGGGTCAATCCAGTTTCTGAAGGACTCACAGAGTTAGGGGGGAACTCTGCAGCGGTGGATGGGGTTTTCCACCCCAGAACAGGACCTTCCTGGAGCTTGCATGCAGCCCCTGATAACAGTCAGGTACAAATGTGTGGAATCGCCATAGGACAGCACCCCGCACACAGGAACATGAGGGACTGGTTTGACCAAGAAAGTGTGTTGTCTGCCTCGGAGTAAATTGTTCAAATACTAAGTAAAGCTGCAAGGGGGCCTGAAGAAAGCAGTGCATGTTTTCCTATGCAGTCTTTATCTTAATAATGAAAGGGATTGTGCTGGGGTTTGTAAAACAGAGTTGTGCTTTGTAAGTATTTATCTAATATTAGGGCTTCTTTCCATATCCTCTGATGATTTGTCTATGTAAAATCATAAAATAATAAATGAGTCATGAGACATAAAGCTGGGAAGTGAAGTAGAAGGAGCTCCAAAGTTATGATCTCAGCCTAAGATATCCCAACATTTACACTGTGTCTGTCTTTTATTCTTAGTAGAATATACCAAAGAGCGAGCAGAGAGACTTGTCCTCGGCCTGCATGCATTTTAGTCAAGTATGAATGAGAAAATCAGGTCACTGTAGACATATCATCTAACTTGAAAGTTTTCTAAGGACGATTTATACAGGAACATGCATATCTCATTCTCTTCTTTTAAAAAGTGTCTTTCCCTATCTTAATAACTTACTAATGAAATACCTTTTTTACATCACATTTTTAGTTTGTGAGACAAATTTTGTTTTGTTTTGTTTTTGGAGACAGGCAAGGCAAAACTTAACCATAACCACTGCCACCTGGTGGCCGAGCCTTCACATCAGAAATAAAACATTCTTGCCTACTGTGTTTTTATATTACAGAAATACAAATTTTTATTAAAACAGACTAATAGCAATATTCTATATTATCATATAATGCAAATGAAAAGTAGACAGATATGTTTGTTAGCATATGCTTGATAGGTAGCCACTTGTTATTTTTCTTAATTAATCAGATTTCTTTAGCAATATCCCAGTAAAACCTGGTTTTATACTCCATGATGGTACTTTCTGCAGTTCTTTGATGCCATATTTCTAGCTAAGTAGTCTATTTTTTACTGCTATAATAGCCTACTTCCAATGCTATTAATAATATATTGGCCATCTGACCTTTTTTATTTTGAACTGCATTTCAGAGCCATCACTTTTTCTTTTCAATGTTTAGTTGTGGTTAGTGTAGTAGTAATTACATGTATATCATGAAGAAATATTTTAAAACTTGTGTGCCAGTGACTATGACCAGGGTCTCGGGGTTCATACAAGAATATCAGTTAGCCATAGGGCAGTTTGGGTACTTTGTTCAGGCACAATGCACAGTTTTACTCTTGTCGGCAATAAGGATAGAGCTAGGGACTCACAAATATCTCTGATGCTCTACCACTAGCCTAGCTCCAGACCTGACCCTTGAAACAGCTTTTTTCAGAGATCTAGAGTAGAATAGGTCAGTCTGGCTGGCCAGAGAACTCATAGATCTGTCTGTCTTCAGTCTCTGAACTGGGCTTACAAGTGTGCCCCATCATACTTGGATTTTTCTTCATGGTTTCTTTCTGAGAATATTGAGTAACCGCAATTATCAAACATTTCTGGAACACGTACATATGTATGTAGTTGGTACAGAAATACTCAGTTATTATAAATACCTCATGAGGAAGCAGGTGACAGAATTTCTCAGTATATCTCTTTATTCACTTTAATTTACCTGGCTTTCTAAAGTGGGAGAAAATAGAAGAAATAGAAAAATCAAAAACAAAAACTGAGAAATAGAAACAAACGGTAATATAAATGATAGTGTATTTGTATAGTCAATTCCCAAGGATTTGATTAGAGTATAACATGAGGTGCTAGATTTGGTCCTCAGCAGTGCAATTAAGAATAAGTGCATATATACTAATAAGATCATTTTAGTACGTATGGGCTATAATGAGTGGAAGGTTACTGTAATATATAATAAAGACACTAACTTGAAAAATTGAGGAACAATAATAAGGATGGTTAGAATTGACTCTTTTCTTGTTTATTTTTTTAATTTGTCTTGATGTTTGTTTTGAGACAGGGTCTCACCATTTAGCCCTTACTAGTCTGAAACTTATATAGACTAGGCAGGCCTCCATTCACAGAGATATGTGTACCCTGCCTCCCAAGTGCTGAAATTAAAGAGGTGCCACTGTTCCTGGCTGTTTAATTCTTCTTAACTCGTGGTTGTAATTCAATATTCTAATGCACTACCAGTTTCTTTCCTATTGTCTTTCAGACAAATGATACTGACAGGTTGTGTGGCATTTGCACGACATGTTGGGCCAACACGTGTGGAGGCTGAACTTCTACCACAGTGTTGGGAACAGGTGAGTTACATGTATGGCTTTCTTAACTATTTTGTTCTTATTCTTGAAGGTTTATATTTTCTTTTAAAAGTACATGGGGAAAATCCATGGAATGAGAATTATGACTGTCCATAGCTCTGCATATCATTTATTTGCACAAAAGAATGCTTTAGGATGCTTTGCTTTATTGATTCATTTGTCAGATACGTAGAAACACTAATTCCTGTGCCAGGTACTGCTGTAGTAACTAGAAAAAACAGTGTGAAGAACGACAAAGTAGAGGACTGAGTGTGGTAGAAAACATTGTCCTCCTGAGGATGTGCTGTTGAACCAAGATTCTAGGTGAAGTAACGTCCAACAAGTGCAAAGTCCTTGCACCACTTACTTAACAAATTTGACAAAGACTTAACAGTGTGTGTGCGTGCAAATGGAGAACCTGTATAGATTGTAGATACCTGCAGTTTGCAAACTGTAGGACTTTGATATAGCAAGTTTATATATTTATAATCAAATTCATTTTACTGGAGTAGGTTTTTTTTTAATTTATATCTTATGTTCATTGGTGTTTTGCTTCCATGAACATCTGTGTGAGGGAGTCAGAAGCTCTGAACTGGAGTTACAGACGGGTGTGAACTGCCATGTGGGTGCTGGGAACTGATCCTCAGGTACTCTGGAGGAGCAAGCAGGTCGTGCTCTCAACCATAGAGCCATCTCTCCAGCTCCCATCCTGTTTGTTATAGGAGCCTGCTTGTTCGTTCCCAGCTGCCCAGACTCTAAATAACCACTCAGACTGTATTAATTAAATCACTGCTTGACCCATTAGCTCTAGCTTATTATTGGCTAACTCTTACATCTTCATTTAACGCATTTCTATTTAATCTGTGTATTGCCACATGGCTGTGGCTTACCTGCAAGGTTCCAGCTCATCTGTTCCCAGGGCGGCTATATGGCGTCTCCTGACTCCACCTTCTTTCTCCCAGCATTCAGTTTAGTTTTTCCCACCTACCTCTCTATTCTGCCTGTGCAGGCCAATGAAGATTCTTTATTAACCAAAGTATTTACAGCATATAGAGGGGAATCCCACATCACCTTTCCTTTTCTGTCTAAATATAAAGGAAGGTTTAACTTTAACATAGCAAGATTACATACAACAAAACAGGTGTTAAGCAAGAATTACAGTTACAATATTTATATCTATTTTATCTTTTATCATAACTAAAGAAAACTATAATAATAACTATCTATTCTTAAACTCCATCAAAGACTCCAGAAGGATATAATATCACCTACGTAAACAGGAACTGCATTGTAAGCTACTTCCAAAACTCTAGAATTGACAAAGACATCTTGCTACCTGGACAGTCACCCAAAATTCTTTTGTAACATTGGGGCATCCATCTTCAGCCTACAGGCCCATAGTATCCAACAGAATTTTTCATGAAGCAGGAAATTTCAAAGACAGTTCCACCTATATTGGCAATTTGTCAGTCACTTTCTTCTGTGTCCTGCAGAGTGTCTGGCAGACTCTTTTATAAAGCAGGAACACTGGAGGATTGTCTCACCTTTAGGCAAGTTCAGCAGTCATTTCTCTGTGGGTCCTGCATGTCCATTTCATACAGCATAACATCAAGCAGTACAAGCAAAAGCAGTTCCTTGCTCAGATGACTAGCAAACTCCATAAGGAGCCTCTTTGGTGCCCATCATCCTCCTGAAGTAATTGGTGCTGCCAGGAGCAGATGTGTCTCATGTCATGAAAAGTCCTAAGTTATTAAAACAGTTTAAACGTCACATTCTATAGTCTTTGAAAGGTTTGAAGAATGCCTATCCTCTGAAATACATCTCTGTACATCTAGAAAATCTAACTAACATGACTACAAACTTGACTATATGAGATGATTTTAGTTTTTCCATTTTCTCTTTTTAGCTTGCACTTGTCAAACTGAGCACAGTGATAAACACATGCAATCCCAACACTCAAGAGACAGAGACAAGTGGAGTCAAGGCTAGACCCTGCCTCAAAATCCCTAAGAAAATTTAAAAAGTAAAAAATTCTGCCAGGCATAGTAGTACATGTCTGTAATTCCAGTGCTGGTGAGTTCTAGACAAGCCTGAATTACTTTTCAAAAGCATCCCCAAACGGAGTTTTGTTAATTCCAGTGTTACCTGCAGTCTCTCTCTGAATGGTTTCAGTTTGTTCACAGAGTGATACATTCATCTCTGCATCCAGTTTAAAAATTAAAGCAGTTATTCCCCCAAAACAAAGGCACTGCTAGCTCTACTGTGGCTGCTGTGGGTCTCTTATTTCTCCATATAACTGCTCTTCATTTCTGTAAAGAAGCCAGCTGGGTTTTGTTTTTGTTTTTGTTTTCTTCAAGTAATTTATTGAATCTATAGATGGATCTGAAGAAGATTCTCATCCTAATTATGTGTTTCCAATCTGAGTTTAGGGTAACGGAAGTTCATCAAAATGTCTACCACAGTGGTTTGTAGTTTTCAGAATGTATGTTTTGTACATGTTTCTCATTTGTAAAGCTAGAGAGAATCTGTTTAGTCATGAACTGAAGAAATGCAGTTGATTTTGTGCATTTCTACCTGAGATGCAGTATAGTGGACTGAGAAAGAGATTGGTGAACTTTAAACACAGCTCTCTGATAGTCCGACTTCCTCTGCTTTCAGAGCAATTGAGGCGGGATTAAATTTAGCTCAGAGATGTTCGTTACATCCATCTCTACCATCTCTCTATTGTGACCTTTATGATCGGGGGTCAGGGATCTGACTAACCACCTACCTCTAGTTTGTTGCCCAGTAGATTTCTATATAATTTTTTTTCTTAATTTTAGGCTTCCAAAACATTATTGAATTATGTCATCTTTTGATATGGGAATATGAGAACAGATATACTTCTTTTCCAGTCAAAGAAAGATTTATATTCTATGAAGAAGACATATGGGAACAAAACCCAGTATGTGACTTTTTTTTTATTTTTGCTTCAGTTCAGTGTAGTCAGCACATAGCAAAACTCCATTGTTTTGCATATACCAACAGGTAGATGCTGGTTAAAGCATGGCTAACCTATTGGCTAGCTCCACAGGTGAATACAGACTGGTGCTTATCACCCGCCAGTTCTTTAGGTCCAGAAGATTTCTCCACCTTCTGTTGCTAGAAGTGCTTGCTTCTTCTGACATGCTAAGGAGAACCTAGTCCTAGGCAAACACATGATTTCTAGATACCTTGCCAATTCTTCATCTTTTATTTTCCCTTTTTTCTTTAACAGATACCCTTGTGCCTTGATGTTTAGGCTGCCCTTGATTCCCTTATTCCTGACCCAGGTGTAGACACACAGGCAGTCCCAGAGGTGGAAAGGAAGACAGTGTACTATATTCTTAAGGAGATGTGTGGTGAAGATTCATTGGTTTTGGAAGTAGAGAGGGTGTGTTGCTTTGACTTGACTGATGTGCTTCTCTTTGACTCCAGATTAATCACAAATATCCAGAAAGACGACTGCTTGTGGCAGAGTCCTGTGGAGCACTGGCACCTTACCTTCCCGTAAGGACTTTCTTCTTTGTTTCTGTTTAACAGTAGACTATCTTGTCCATTTTAATCCAAATTCTCTTAGCCATGCTATTTTAACAAAAGAAAGAGAAGGGAAGAAAAGGAGAGCTCACGTTAATGCATTTTTTTTTTTTGTAAATAAGTACATTCTAATTGGTTTTTAAACTAAATTGGTAACTGTGTCAGTAGTTCATCAAGTATGTTCTGAGGACTCTGGGAAGTCGGTTCTTTTTTTGTTTTTGTTTTCGTGGGGGTTTTTTTGTTTTTTGTTTTGCTTTGTTCTGTTTTTCTGAGACAGGGTTTCTCCGTAGCTTTGAAGCCTGTCCTGGCACGCACTCTGCTGTAGATCAGGCTGGCCTCGAACTCACAAAGATCCACCTGCCTCTGTCTCCCAAGTGCTGGATTTAAAGGCATGTGCCACCACCGCCTGGCTACGGAAGTTAGTTCTTTCAAAGAACTACATAAGGTGGAAGCTATTTTCCTAATATGGCTTTTGTTTTGTCCCTCACATATTTACACATACAGTGTTGGCACTTAAGTAGTGGTGGGCAACAGTGTTCCTGCATGGCATTGATCAGAGAGGTGGCCCTCAAACGTTCTGATGAGGACTGTGCTCTACACAGCACTCATTCCCAAAGCAAGCCAGTTTCATTCAATAAAGGACTTTGCTTAATCAGTAAAATTGTTAATTTACTAACTTTTAACCCCTAAATCTTGTAATATTCTATGACACAAAGATGAAAGTGATAATAGAAAATATTTTGGCTGCAGATTGACATTTGGCAGGGTTGTCAGGGACAGCACTTAGATTCTTGCTTGAGCACTGAGGCCAGAGCTGGTTTCTTTCCTGGTGTGTCCGTTTTTCTCAGCAGAGTCACATACTGTCAAGCTGTGTTTATTCAGACTTGGCTATGTGACAGATATCTTCATTTCCCTCAAGTTGTCACTTGACAAACAAATAGACAAATCCCTTTCCAGTGATAAAAATGAATATTGAGCAGTTTCTAGAACTGTGGGAAATTTGCATCTACTGCTACAAAGCCTAACAGCTTTTGAATGCATAAAGGCTTTTAAATAGATTTTTAATGATAAAATTTGCCCCAGTTGTGAAGAAAATCTACATAACTTAATGTTCTAGATTTTTTTCCAAATTCACAATGTGTATGTTTACATAGCCTTCCATCTGAGATGTAGCAGTAAAATTTAAGTTCATTTGGTTCATGTATCCCTCAATGGCCTAAAACTTGCTATGTAGAAGATGGCCTTGAACTTGTGATCTTCCTGTATCCTACCACCCATGTGCTAAGATGACAGGCCTTACTCATTACGACCAGCTCACAGGTTTAAATGTTTGTGTTGTTCATCTAAGAAGACTTAACAAGTTGAAACAAAAACCAAGTCTTTGTTTTTATTTTATTTGGTTTGTTATCTACTTTTAAAGAGGTCAGACCAAGTTTAGGCTTTATTCATTTTATGGCTTGACAAGTCTCAATAACTACAAAGAGGGTAGAAATTTGAGTATTGATGGCTTTTTTAAAGATTTATTTTCTTTTAAATTACATGTAAAGGCAGAAGTAGAGGGCTACACATGAACGCAAGCTTCCAACGAAGCAGTATACATACCTCTATAACTGTAGTTAGCAGGTGGTTGTGAGCTGTTGGGAATAGAACTCTGGTCCTCTGTACCAGCAGTGGAGTCTTAACAACTGAGCTGTCTCTTCAGCCCCTGATAACTTTATTTTATTCTCAACTTAAGTTTAGCCTTTAACATAATTGGGAGCAGTGGTGTACTGTGCTGAGGTTTAGCTCAATGGTTGAGCCCTGCTTGGCATTAATGCAACTCTGGGTTCCCAGCATTCATATCAAGTGTCTCACAACCACCTGAAATGCCACTTCTAGGGATCTGACATTGTCTCCTGGCTACCACAGGCACTGACCTTGTGTGCACACACCCATGCTCACACACATTCATAAGTAAAATAAATTGTATTAAAAGTAAGCTAAGGCACAGCAGTAACTGACATTTTTATTAAATATTACCATATTAAATTGCAGCGTAATTAAATCATAAAAACATTGGTTGTTTTCAGAAAGAAATTCGTAGTTCCTTGGTTCTTTCAATGTTGCAACAGATGTTAATGGAAGATAAGGCAGATTTGGTAAGAGAAGCTGTGATCAAAAGCCTGGGTGTCATTATGGGCTACATTGATGATCCTGACAAATACCAGCAGGTATGTTTGGTTTTCAGCATGAATTTTTGCCCTGTTACAAATTCCAAATAATGTACTGATTCAGATACTTGACAGTCTGCAGGTGAGATGGTGTGTCGGTGTGATGAGCGGGAAGGACAGCTGTTTTCAATCTAGCAACTGTCAGGAAATTGGAAATGAGTGTGCATGTTTTCAACCCGTCTCTGTTCATCCATGGATACATTAGCACTTAAGATAATGGGAACGATTTGGAGATGACTGTCTTCCTTGAAACATTTCTTGAAATACATATTGTGTTTTATTGCATTTTTTTTAGAAATTTACTCTTTTAACAATCTCCATTTGCCTGTTTCTCTTTTGCAGGGCTTTGAATTATTGCTTTCAGCCCTTGGTGACCCCTCAGAAAGAGTCGTTAGTGCAACACACCAAGTATTTTTACCAGCTTATGCTGCTTGGACCACTGAACTTGGAAATTTACAGTCTCATCTTATACCTACACTACTGAACAAGATTGAGAAGCTTCTCAGGGTGAGTTCCTCTTTTAATATATTTCATAAATTTAAAGGGTCTGTTCTAGACCATCTTAGAGAAATATTGGAGAACAGAGACAAGATAGTTTAGCACATCACCGTTGAGGAGAGAGGAGGAGCTCGACGGGAAAGCACACAGTGGCTGGAATAGCATCTTCCTAGAAATATTGCAGACATTGCTCAGAAAGCCAGTTCTTCCCAGGTACTCTGAAGATGCTCATAATGATGTTTTCCATAAAACATCAGCTCCAGTTCCAGATTGTAAAGATGACTAAATGCAGAGTCTCTGTAGTCTTCTTTTTTCTATGATGTCAAAACTATGTTATCTATGCCTACTCAAACATAGACATCTTAAGAGAACTTCATTCTACTCAGAAGAGTTGATGAAAAGTTGAGAAAATAATAGGTGCTTCTTTATCTAATTTTTGTACTAAATATTCTTTAGAGGCTAGCAGAGAAGCTAAGTATTTCTTGGGTGTCTATATATACTGCAAAAAATCAATACTTTAGATTTAAAAACCCATTTCACTCTTAGAACCCTTTGAGGAGAGCTATGTGTTTTACACAGAAATTAGGGTTTGGCTTAGGTAACTTGTCAGGGTCCCCAGCTGTCATACAAATTGGTTTCTGACTCTAGACTCTTATGCTTTATGCTTCGAAGTTTTCAAGGACCTTTAAGGTTTTTATCATAAATCTTAGAACTATGTATTAGATGATCTCCTATGTGCATGTATATAGAGTTAAATCTAAACACCGGACTGTTCCTTCTAAACTTTACAGTGAACACTTAGGGGAAATATATAAAAATTAAGACTGAAGTAGCATATTCAGAAAAATATAGGTTTGTTTTTTTTAAGTGTTTTCATTCTTTCTCTCTATCTGATAATTAACCAGACATTGGATTTTTTTTGTATGCACCTTGCTATGGTGTAAGTAATAACCACATTGCTTCTAAATGTCTCCATGTCTCCAGTGTCCTACTTAGCTAGTAGTGTTTCTGTTAAAAAAAAAAAAAAAAACTGACATCTCAAGTAGATTACTGCTTTATCTCTAATAAGTCTTATTTTGTTTGGGTGTTTTGTTTTTCAGCTAACATTTGCCTTCTGAGTGCCATATCAATCCCGTTTATGTCATTTCTCTCTTTCTGTTTGTCTGTGGAAGTGAGTACTTGCAAATACAGATGGCACCAGGTGCTTGAAAGCATTTAGGAAGCAGAAATAAATAGCAGATGATCCTACAGGATTAGCAGCATCACACTTGTGTCTCCTATGACTCACTCTAGTATGCAAGAATTTCAAAAAATGAGACACTCCCCAGAAAAGTGTTCCCAGCCCTGGAACTAATTCTTCCCAGTGTTTCCTATCAAAGACTCTGGCATGTCTACAGTGCCTTCTTGCTTCTCATAACAGCTAGGATGGACAGTTCTGTTCAGTGGATGTTTGGGGCTAACATGGAGATCTTTAGATGCTTGTTTGCCATAGAAAGAGAAGCTGTCATGCATCCAACTTGCAATGTGATTTCAAAAACCTAAGATTAGCTCCCACCTCTTCTGTTTCAGGAAGGAGAGCACGGGCTGGATGAACACAAGCTCCACATGTTTCTTTCTGCCTTGCAGTCCTTGATCCCATCTCTCTTTGCGTTAGTGCTTCAGAATGCGCCTTTCTCCAGCAAAGCCACGCTGCATGGTGACGTGCCACAAATTGAAGGTACTGAACTCTCAGCTCTTTAGGGAAGGGTACAGTATTGACAGCTTTGCTTCCCAAAGGGTTGTTTTGTTTCTACCCATTACATAGCAGCATGATTACTAAAATGTTTTGTATGGATAATGTGTCGAATCTTGTGTTCAGAGATAAAACTTTTATGGATAAGCCATGTGAGATTATTCTACAATAGCTGTGCTTTCTTCTGTTACCCACTGGGTGAGTGGCTGTGTTTTGCTTCTTTGTCGATTTGATGTAAGGTTTTATGCTTTGTTGAGGCAGGGCCTCACACTAGCAAAGGCTGGCAGTTTCTATAAACTTTATTAGGAAGCTGGAATAGACATTTCTGTCTCAGATCTGAATCAATGAGAAGACTCACTTAATAGTTACTAGGGCTAGTGTATGAAGGTTGTCATTTCCTCTTTATTTTTTTTCTTCCCTTGTTATTTTGTTTTCAATGGGGTAAGATAAACATAGTTGTAATTTTTAATAATAAATATAATTTCCTGCTGTGTTCGTGGTAGGAAGAAACAAGCATGTAGTAAGATTTTCTCTCCCCACCTCATAGAGAGAAAGTGACTTATCTTCAGAAACATGTGAAGTCAGGCCGGGAGTGCAGCTGATTGACAGAGTGCTTACCTAATCCATGAGCAGGGGAACTAGGTTCAATCCCCAGGACTGGGGCTGGGGAGGAAAGAAATGCATGAAGTCACTCGCCCAGTGGACAGTAGATGGTCTTTGCTAGGTGGTGGCTGACAGCCGTCCTGCTCCTAAGCAGTACACCCAGGAAAAGGCTGTGCACAGGCTGTTCCTGTGTATGAAATAGTTTGTAACATTTTCAGCTTTGTGACATCTATGGCTCTTACTGGCTCTAATAAAGAATTATTGTATTGATAATTTTAAAAAAATCAAGCTTCATAGGATAAAGACTTGGAAATAAGATTCCATAAGAATTTGTAACTAGTCACTCTGTGACTCTACCACTCACTAAAGTACTTATTGTTTTAAATTCTGTTCCTCTTCCTGGTTGGCTGTGTTAGTTTGCTGAAGTTGTCTTAACAAAATACCACAAGTTAAGTATCTGAAATAACAGAAATGTGCTCTGTCATAGCCTGAGGGCAGAAGTGTAACTTGATGGAATTAGGACTGCTGCCCTGTTCCTTACAATCTGGTCTTTATGGGCGGGCCTTCTTTGGTGCTCCTTGGCTTGCAGATGTCTCTGACTCTTGTTCCTTTCACATTGCATACTCTCTGCAGACTTTTCTAGTGCCCAGCTTTTCCATATTCGTAAGGGCGTCAGTTGTTAGATAGGAGCAAGCCTACCCTCATCCCACCTTCTAGATTATCTCACTTTATCTAAACACACCTGTAGCAGTCCTGTTTCTAAGCCAGAGCTGGGAGAGGCGACTAGAAACTGGTTTAGCCTATGATGCCTCTTGTGTGTCTTCGTGTTTTTAACAAATATCCCTTCAATGCCAGCAGCCTCCATCCCCTTACTTCTTTGCCATCCTGACCATGTTTCTTGCTTATGTAACTACTGCTTCTTGTGATTGTCTTCCTTATGCCAAGTAGCAATCTTTTGTTTGTAGTTGCTGTTGCTAGAACTCTTTGGCTTGCTGCTGCTGCTGTTTCTGAAACAGAGTCTCTCTATGTATCCCAGGCTGTCCAGAGCTGACAAAGATCTGCCTACTTCTACCTCTGGAGTGCTGGGATTAAAAGTGTACGCCATTACACCCAGTTTTTAGCTTAATGTTAAAGTTGTAGCCTTCATTTATAAAGGATGGCGCAAGGATTTTATTGCCAGTTACTTTATAGCATTAACCAAAGTTTATATCATGTACTTTTGTTTCAGGCATTTGGGGTGCACTGGTGAACAAGGTAGCATTCTCTGACATTCTAAATCTACCCTCCAGCGATTCCTAGCAGCTGTTATTCTGCAGAATTACTGTGTACATTTCAGTGATGCTATTTTACCATCTTATTAAAATGGTACTCTGGGACTCTTTCTGTAATGTTGTATGATAGATTTTCAGGTTTTTAAAACTATTGAGAAGCAGAAAAATATTTTGAGGCTTTTGAGACATTCTTTTGTTTTTGTTTTGTGAAACAGGGTCTTTCTGTGTAGCCTTGGCTGTCTTGAACTCAATTTCAGAGATGCACCTGCCTCTGCAACCAAAGGCTGAAATTAAAGGCATGTGCTTCCACGCCCACCTGGACATTCTAATGTCTTCTCTATAGCTGAGTTTTCGACGTAATTACCTATTCCCTGTCATCATTTTGTTTTTGCTGGTCTCAAATTTTAAAATGCTTTTAGTCTCATTCTTTATATAGTTAGTCTCAATTCATCTATTTTAATTGTGATTATTATTTTCCAATTGTAGGTTAATGATTTTGAAATACAAGCATTCATTCCACATATCTTGCAGATTGTGCCCAGTATGACAGAATCCTGGTTGAAATTGTATCAGATATGTTTTGATTTAATGTAGAAGTTTAAACCCGGATACCCCTAATCATCCAGATCTTCTATTGCTGAGCAAGGCTAGTGAGAAGTTAGGCAAAAATCTAGGTTGTGAGTGATAACCATGTTACCCACATTTCTGTCTCTGAGTAGTCTGAGTGCAAATAGGAGTCCTGACCAGTTTCTACATTTAATATTGACTGCCTTTGCAGCACAAGAGTACGATAATGTCTTATTTTTAAATTTTTTAAGTTAGGTACTATTTCAAATTTTCTGAAGCCTAATATCATTAAATATATTTTGAGCAAATACTACACCCTTCTGTGTCTTTTGGGTGTGTTTACTACTGCCTGGAAGTTTATATCCCACAGCTAATGAACTTACTGTCATACATTATTCACTTAATGGTCATGTAGGTATTCCATAATGCCATGAAATCCTGGTCTGTCAAGATGACTCAGTGGGTGAAGGTGCTTGCCACCAAGCCTGACAACCTGAGTTTGATGCCTAGTACCCACCCTCATGGTAGAAAGAGAGAACTTGCTGTCCTCTGACTACCATGCATGTTGTAGCACATGTGTACTACTCCCCAAACACATACACACAGGCAAAATTAAAATGTAATTTAAATAAGAAATCTGAGTCTGGGGTGGTGGTGCAAGCCTATAATCCCAGCACTTGGGAACAGTTGCAGGTGGATCTTTATGAGTTCAAAGCCAGCCTGGTCTACAGAGTGAGTTCAGGACATCCAGGGGTACAAAGAAACCCTGTTTCAAAAATCAAAAAGGTGGTGGAGGGGAGAAATCTATGGATTGTGATCCATAGGATTATAAGCTTTATTAATATGCTTAAGCTTTTTAAATATGTATGCATGCATTTATTATATTTTAGTTACATGCTTTAAAGGTGAGTTTTTTTCCCATTTCCCTTCAGATTTTTTTAAAGTTTGTAATGTGGGACTGTAGTGACATTTTATTTGTATTTCAATAAATAAGGCTTACCTGAAGATCAGAGTGCAAAGCTAAACCACTAGAGGCCGGGAGTGCTGACACACGCCTTTAGTCCCAGGACTCAGGAGACAGGGGCAGATGGTACTCTGTGAGTTCAAGGCTACCTTGGGCTACATAGGATCAATTCACAGTCAAATCCAGGTGGTGGAGGCTCAGACCTTTAATCCCTGTATTTGAAAGTCACATGCCTTTCATCCCAGCACTGTGGAAGTGGAGACAGGAACGATATGGTCGGGCAGAGAGAGGAATATAAAGGGGAAGAGACAGGAACTCACTGGAGTGTGGAGTCTTAGGTTTGGCAGAGACACAGTGCAGTCTAGGCAGTCGGAGGATCGCCCTTCAGTCTGAGCATTGGTAGAAGTAAAAAAGGTCTCTCTAGTGTCTTAGTGTTCTGCTTGTCTGATGGTCAGCCTTAACACCTATATCTGTCTCTGAGGTTTTATTATTTGCACTACATGGGACCTTGGTTACAGTGTCTATACAGATTGTGTTTTAGCTTGCTGGTCACTGGCTTTGATACTTTACATTAACTTAAACAGATTGAAATTTTTTAAATAAAACATTTAATGTTGAAAATTAACTACTAAAGAAATTTCTTATTCTGAGGTGTCAATATTTTATATCATTATTCTCTCCTATGAAACAGTATTTTCCCTGCTTTTAACTTTAGTCTTGGAAGGATATCTTTTATTATTTTATTTCATTAGCATAAACAATATAATGTAATTACATATTTTTGTTGTTCTTAACTACATTTTTAATTAGATTTAATTTTTAACTAAATCCATGTTTTCTACTGGATTCTTGTCTTTGATGTTAATTTAACCTACATTAACTTAGTTTTCATTAGTAAGTGTTTGTTAAATTATTTATTAAGTGTGAGGGTCTCAAATCTCCTTAACATTTGAAATTTAAAGTTTAAAGCAAGTTTAAATATCAGAGCCTTATTTTGCTTTGGACAGAAGAACTAAGTGCTCTAACTATTTTTTTTCCTGTGTGGTTTATTTCGCTTTTTGTTTGTTATTTACAGTGACCAGGTTCCCTCGGCCTATGTCACCGCTACAAGACGTGTCTACTATTATTGGAAGTCGTGAGCAACTGGCAGTGCTGCTAGAACTTTACGATTACCAACTAGAACATGAGGGCACAACAGGCTGGGAGAGTTTACTGTGGGTTGTCAATCAGTTGTAAGTTACCGCCTCCATATCCATTATATATACCTAAATTCGGTCAATGTAAAATAGCTCATATTTAGGCTTGAGACAGGAATTTTATAAAATAGATTAATTTGTTTAAGAAACATAAATTGGCATCTTCAGTAGCAAAACTGGAAAGGTGATATTCATTCCCACTGCATAAGTAACATTGTGTAAAGAAGCTCATCTTTATTACGTCGGGTCGGATCTACTGTCTGGAGTACTAGGAATAGGGAACTTTAAACTATATTCTAATTTCATAGCTTTGAGTCTAGAATGAATGCTTTCTTAAACTAAGGTTCTGTGATGTATCAAATCCTTGATTTTGAATCCCATTAACTTCACATGCAGAAAACTCTCTTTTTTATAGCAAGCAGTTAAAACTGGTGTTTGAAGAGTTGATCTAGTACAGTCCATTAATAAAATACCATTTCAAGGGCTCTGAAACATTTGCTTACAGAGAACGTAGGGGACGTGTTCAGATCTGCACTGTCACAAGACGTATCCCAGAGACAGTCATTTATGTATGCCCCTGCTATTTTTCTCTCCTTTCACGTTCAGGTTACCACAGCTTATCGAAATAGTGGGCAAAATTAATGTAACCTCAACTGCCTGTGTCCATGAATTCTCCAGATTTTTCTGGCGTCTTTGCCGGACATTTGGCAAAATTTTTACAAACACTAAGGTAAATATTTGTATTCCATCTTTATTTATATTCAAGAGACAGAAATGTAATGTGATAATGCTTTACCAAAGTAAATAATAGCACAGCCTCCCTTTATCTTTAATGTCTTAGAATGCTATTAGTTACACTTAAGTAGTATATTCAGCCTCAGCTTAGTGTGTACTGAGAGTCTACTATGAGATCTGCCACAGTAGATATATCATAAGCTTTTACCATTGGCATATCAGCTGAGGAAAGCAACCCAATTCTTTGAATAATAATTAAGGGTTTGAAGGTTTTTTTGTTTTTGTTTTTCTTATATACTACAGATTTTGGGAGCATTTGTCTGCTTTGCACTTGATAAGAACCTAGGATGCTGAGCAGCCTAGAAAAATTGCTCCAAAGATCCCGCTCCTTAGAAACAGCATAGACACTCAGATGTGTGTCTCAGTCACTGCCATAGTGTGATCTGTCACAGTGGCCTACACTACCTACTGTTTTAGGTGTTAAAATTGGACACTTGAATCCAATTCTTCTTCAATTCTGTTAGTCCATTTGTCTTCAGTTTGTTGTTTTGCTAGTTGATTAAAGAACTCTAAAGGTAATAAAAGCTAGTTGCTATGGTCAAGGTTTTATCAAGATACTCAAATAATAAACACTCAAAACTTCTGCTCCTTCCTAAGAAATCTATATTATTGCAACATTTAAAGCAGAAATGTAGGCTGTAATAAACTCAACAAAATTCAGATTTCCTTTTTCGTGTGTTGGCTGCTAAACTTTGTGACCTTTAATAAGTTAAATAGCCTGTTATTAGTATTTTGTAAAATGAAGACATTCAGTCTTAGTCATGTAATTGCACAGCTTAGTCTTTTCATAGTGTCTCCCTCTCATTCTACATTAAATGTGCAAACTAATGTGACTGAGATGCTAACAAGAAAGCAGACACTGAGTCTTGACATCAATGTAGAGAAAGCAAAATCCATTTCCTCTTCACCAGTCTGCCTGTTAGCATTATCAGCAGGAATTGTGCAACAGTTCCTAAATAAATAGCTGTTATTTCTTTGGAAAACTAAGTAGGAGTCAGTTGCATTGAACACTACAGAATTGTCTTCAGTGCTTTGAAATTTCTCATAATCCCAATTTAAAAAACAAACTGAAATGAGCATTTGCTCTAACTGAAGATACTGAAGTAAAATTCCTTATTTGGAGTTCTAATTTGAAGGACTTGATAAAGGATTGTGATAGGTTTCACATTTTTAATATGTTAGCCATGGAAATCCTAAATGAGTAGAATTTCCTTTCATTCCCTTCAAATACAGCCAGATATTTTTTCCAATAATTCTAATCATTTATGGTGACGTAGTATTTAATCATATAATAATATACAAGTGAGCTTATTGATAACTAAATTTAGTTTTTAGCAGTAATTTTGAGAATTTAAAATTATCTTGGAAATTATTTTAAGGAAAGATACCAAAGGCTATTCTGAAAATACTTATTGACCGGAATTAATTTTTATTTATCCTTAAGTCCTGCTTTCAGTCCCTTCATACTTCTTTTAGCTTGAGCCTGTTAATTAAAAATAATATATTTCTGACCATTTCAATATCCTATAAAGCAAAATAGATAGTTGTATCAATAAATCAATATATATTGACCACTGATTAATCTATGGACCTTTCCTTTGCATTTCTTAGGTAAAACCCCAGTTCCAAGAGATTTTGAGACTGTCTGAAGAAAACATCGGTAAGTGTGTCCGTTATTACTCTAAAAACAATTGACTCTTTGTACTCAGGAAAATTACTGTATTTGTTATCTGAAGATTATCTAAAATAGGAAGAGTAATTGAGAAGGCGACTGTCTGTCATGGAGTTCTTAGTATTCCCACTAGCCTTGTCAGTTTCTTCCCCCATGGGGTGAGTCATCCTTTGTAAATGGAGACTGCATTGGTTTCTGGCCGCCCAGACCCTATCACACAGAAACTATATTAATTACAACACTGTTTGCCCAATAGCTTAGGCATATTCCTAGTTTGCTTTTACATCTTAAATTAACCCATTTCTATTAATCTGTGTATCACCATGAGGCTGTGGCCTACCGGTAGGCTTCTGCTGTTCTTCTTCAACAGCTAAGTGGCATCTCCTTGATTCCGCCTACTAAGGTCAAACTTCTCAAACCAGTTGCTTTTAATCCTTAGAGTGTTTTGATGAACTCAAAGTTCTTCAGCTTGCAAAAGAAGCAGCATTAAAATAACAATGGAAAACAATGAAGGGTATGCAAGTTTTTTAAATGAAACAGAAAATTTCAAGATACTATAGGTCCTGTGTTCAGACTTTGCATCGATCCTTCCACCCATATGTCTTAAACAGTGCAGGCACAGCATCCCTCTAGGCCAGCTTCACTGGCCTAAGAAAATGATTATGTGTACATTTTGTAAGCCTATCTATTTTTTTTTTATTTCTAAGAATAAATTATTGAAAATATTAAGTGGAATATATAGCAGCTTATACTTGATAGATCTTGAATGCATAAGTAATTCAGTATCTAAAATCCCACCTTTAAGGATTTTAGTTTATTAAGATGTGATTTAGTATCTAGAAGATTACATTTCTGCTGTCCTTAATGAATTAAGTTTGAAAACATCAGTGCCAGAATTACTTTTAATAGTTTTTCTTTTTATTTAAGAGATGGGTTTTTTTATTTAAGAGTTGTTGATGTTTTATGTTTGAGGTATGTACTAATTCTGAGGATAAATTAATGAAGAAAAAGTTAAGTTATTGAGAACTGACAGCTTTTAAAATCAATAGTTAATTGTGAATATTTAATTGTTCAGAAAGGAACTGATTAAGCCCCATTTTTGCAGTCTGTATCTCACTTACTCCAGCCTCAGATTTCATTCTCTAATACCATTGTTGTGTTAGCTAACATCAATTTTCCTCCCAAGAAAATGTTAGTTTTACCAGCAAAATAGACTTTAAATGCTAGCTAATGATAGTTTTGTTATTGTTGAAGTCATGTGCAATTGTTGAATTATCTTTTCAATTCAGTTTCTTTGTATTTGGCACTGAAAATAAATTAAGTATATAAAAATATCTGTACAATAACAAAAACAAAACACTTAAGGGCATAGAAACAACCCACTTAAAGCAGTATGTAATGATCACGGTATGGACTGTTAGTACTAGAGATAACTTACTGTATGGACTGTTAGTACTAGAGATAACTTACTGTATGGACTGTTAGTACTAGAGATAACTTAC
>JAQHUG010000303.1:2347914-2373196 GCA_028555095.1 Dicrostonyx torquatus | reverse complement strand
AAAAAAAAAAAAAAAAAAAAAGCCTTCATTAATACTCTCTTCATGCAGTTTTACTCTAAGGCCTGAAAACTTACTTCTTTCTCTTGACTGCTAATTTCTAGTATATACATATGCATCGTGTGAATGCAAACACTTCAAATAAATAATAGCCTGCTCCCTTTTCACGTTTGGTTTTGTTTCTGTGTCTGCCTGGTATGTGGCCTTTGGTTTCTGAGCTTGCTGTCAGTGCTTGTCTGAACACTGTACCTGTGCCCGCACCGTCATCACTGTCATTTCATTTGATTATGAACTTCTGAGTCTAGTTTGACAGTAATTTAAAATATTTTTTCAAGTCAATTATGAATTTAAGGAGTACTAGGTAGACAGATGGATTAGTATTGAAATATAGTTTACTCTTATTTAGGGTATAATTTTGCTGTCAGTAATCCTTATTTGGAGGAAATAATGAAATAAGGGCACTTAAAATCATTTTTTCTTTTATAAAAGTGGTATTAGGGCTATGGTGAGGGTATGACTCAGTTACTAAAGTGCTTGCCTAGCATGCCTGGGGTTCTGTGTTCTTTCCCAGGACCACATGGGATTGGGGGGGGGGGTGCAGGTGTCAGGCAAGGGGATCAGAAGCATTCTCCAGTGCATAGTGAGTTCAAGGCCAACAGGACTACCTGAGAGCTTACCTTAAAAGTAAACCAACAGAATAAAATGATAGAAGTGAGAAATGGGTATACTAGGAACATAATTTGAAATATTTTCTGGAATTTAGCACAAATTTAGCTTTATTTTTAGATAGCAGGACAAGGAGAAACCCAATGGGTTTATTTTGTTCCTGATATTAAACAAGAGAATGTGTCTTACCTTTGAAGAAGAAAATGAATGACATTCTTTTATAGGGGAAGCTTAGTGACTCTCATGTTAGTGACCTAGAGTGACAAATTACAGGAAAGAACTTCACATAGCTAGTAAGTTAATCATGAGGTAATTGGACTGTACCATTAGACAATAACTCAAAGAAAGCACAGACATCAGTTAAGACCGGTAAGAATGAGTCAGTCCATTGTCTGGTTCTACTTTAGACTCAAAAACCCTGAACAAAAATCATTTCTTTTCTACGAGTCTGTGTTTCTTCATCTGCTAAACTTTGACAATGTTTGTATTTGCCTTACCAGACATAAAGATCAAAGGATACATACAGTCTGTAAAATGTCTATTAATTGATAACTCTTATTAAATTTTTTAGCCTTTTTTGGTAATTACCCTAAGGATCCCAGAGCAGTGAGCGATTAACTTGTCCTCTGAACCACCTTTGAGTAGACTCAAGACAGCAGGCATCAAGTTAGGCCTTGCTCATTCCAAGTTCAGCCTTCTTATGATAACAATCAATTTGAACTCCTTGTCTTATATCTTCCTGCCTGAATATAATAACAAAATGTCCTTTGTCATTTTCTCCTGCCTAATTATGTAGGCATTTAATAAATTGTCTCAGAATGCCAAAATCAGTTCTGGAATGAATGTGCTGATAAATGATAACAGATTATTGCAGAAATAAATATCTTCACATAACATCAGCTAAGCTTCTCATACTTTGTAAGAGGAGTGTCAATGCATGCACCATGGCAATTTTGATATGGAAAGTCCATAAGAACTCTGATCAGAGGAGAGCTACTACTAGTGAACAGATTGATTCGGATTTAGTAATAATTTATGCTTACATTCCAAAGCTGGGGACAAGGGATTGATAGTCTATATACGAAAACAAAATTATACTCAACTACCCCCTTGTTTACAAAGTTGGTATTGGTTACTAACAAAAATATTTTAATAACTGTTAGAGAAACACATTGGTTCTGGTCATCATATTTACTCTAAAAATTATGTAAGCTTTTAGAAAATTAGGAAGCAAAAACACATTGAGAGGTAAACTACCAAATTTTAAATGATTTCTTTTTATAAAAATTATAATAGCTAAACTCATCTCTTGTATGCATATCTTTATCTTGTACAATATTTCTTGCTTGCAAATTAACAGTACACTCGTCCTTTGAGTTAGATGATAAACTCAGCATTTTCAGATGAGCAAACTAGTTTATTCTGTAATCCATGCACGGCTACGTGTCTAGTAGTGGGTGAGAGCTGGAATTTGAACCCAGAGCTGATTTCCAGGTCTAACGTTCTAATGTTGTGGTGTATGTTATTGCTCAGGTAAGAAGACTGTATGAGAAGCTTGGGAGCTTACGTAGACTTCAGCGTCCTCAGTTGAGTGATGGCTACAAGCCATTCAAGTCTGCTTTTTAAAAGGCATGTTTGTCCTTCGGTGATCATAATAGAATCATACCCAATTGACTTTTAATAATTTTAGCTAGTTATATTGTTAATACAATATGTGTCTCTTTTTTAGATACTTTCTTTTTTTAAGAGCTGTAGTGATGCATGCCTTTAATCCCAGCCCAGGGGAGGCAGAGGCATGTGGATCTCTATGAGTTTGAAGCCAGCCTTCATAGTGAGTTAGCACTGGCCAGAACTACAAAGTGAGACTCTTGTTTCAATAAAACCGAAAAGAAAAAGTCAGGTTTTCCTTTACATTTTATTTTAATTGAAGATGAGAATTGAATGTAGTCTTTGACTTAAAGGACAAACTGCCATTCAGTTTGACTTGGTGACAAGTCTCTTTTTGTGAACTGCTAGGCAATTTAAGCTTTCTTTCCTCCTAAGCCCTCTCTGCCTTGGTAAGCACTCCAGTAGCAGTATTTGCTTTGCTTCTAATTTTGGTTTTGCTTTTGTGTTTTCTCTTTTTCTCTCTTTGTTCCTTTATTCTTCCCATGGCACACTGTTTGCTTTCATGCACCACCTGTGAATACCCCCTGTGCTGACCAATCAGCTGTTGGTGAAGGGGGTGAATGAGACTCTGGTAGCTCAGAGGGTTGTTCCTGCTCTCATTACTCTCTCCAGTGACCCTGAAATGTAAGTGTTGGCCCTGCCTTCTACGTCCAGCATTCCTTTCTAAATGTGCCTGTCAAGAAATAACCATCATGCTGCTAACAGTCACTGCAGAATCTCTTGAAAATAGCCATGGCAGGTCATATGCTTACTTGATTTGAAACTTTATCACGTTGCTATTAGTACATTGTTGGGGTTGTTTTTTAAGTCAGCCTCAAAATAAGCCTAATTTGGAGGCCATAAAAAGAGAAAAAAGTATTTGCATTAATAATCAAGGAACACTTTCAAAACCAAAACAAGCTGATGGACTATTTCTTCTAAGCCAAGAAAGGATGCTCTGCTAATTTCACTAACAGGTTGTTGCCAGTGAGTATAGTGGCATGAACCAAAGTTAACATTTTAATGTCTCATGACTAAAGCAAGAAAGACCAGGGAGTCTGCCTGCCCATCCTCAGTCACAGCTAACCCAGTTCTCATTCCAGTTTACCAAACCATTTTTTATTGCATGTTGACTGGTTTACAGCTGACTCTTCGAGGCATGAGTGAAGCATTAGTTGACAAGCGGGTTGCTCCGGCCCTTGTTACCTTGTCCGGTGATCCTGAATTGTGAGTTCACAGACTGTGACCTTGAGTTATCCTGCCTGTCTTATTGAGCATTCTTCTTGGTCTGCTCTTTGAAAGTTTAACTGTCATTGCTAGACTAATGCGGGATTTCTACCTTGTGCTTATTTTGATACGTATGTTAATGATGACCCTGTTGTCTCTCAGGGAAGTCTCAGTCTCCTTCCTTTTTGATTTCTAACAGCTCTGTTAGGATTGCTACAATCCCAGCGTTTGGCACTATTATGGAGACAGTTATTCAGAGAGAGGTAGGAAATGGACATTTGCTTATTACCTCTGCTGGTGGTGATGACATATTTCTGATGGTATAACTGAAGGTGGAGAGAGCATTGTAACTTAATGGCATTTCTTAATTATTGATCAGAGGAAGATAATATTTAAAAGCACCTAAACTAATTGTTTATTCTAAGAAACTGTTCCATTTATGTATTAGTTTTTTTAATTAAAAAATTAGCTATAACCTAGCTGGATATAAGCCAATCTATATGCAATCTTTTTCTGTTTTGTTTTGTTTTTTAATGCAGTCTTACTGAATACCCTTGGCTGGTCTGGTACTACCTATATAGACCAAGCTGTGCTTGTACTCCCAGAGATCTGCCTGCTTCTGCTGCCCAAGTACTAGAATTAAAGGTGTACATCACCATGCCCAGCATACATTTTTTGACTGCTAGTTTGAAGATGTATTTTGTCACAAAACATTGCCTAAGCAAAGCTATCTCACTTTTACAAATGGCAACTTCCATTGATGGTACATTGTAAAATCCTCTAATAGGTTATGTGCCACTGTAAACCCTGCCTTGCCTGCTTGAGGTTTTAACAAGCTTTTCCTCCATAAAGATGATTTTGATTCTAAAACCTGTTTTATTTCAAGGTTTTTATGTTTTATGCCTAACTGTAACACACTTCTCGAGATACTAAAAAGATATCTCAGTAGTTAAGAGTACTTGCTGTTCCAGCAGAGGGCCTGGGTTTGGTTCCAGCACCCACATGGAGACTCACAACTACGCATAACTCCAGTTTCGAGGAATAAGATGTCCTCTTCTGGCCTCTCCAGGCACTAGGGCACTCATGGTGCACATACATATATACATACATGGAAAACACTCATACCCATAAAATAAAAATCCTATCAAGATCAGTGTCAGGTTGGGCGGTGGTGGCACACGTCTTTAATCCCAGCAGAAGCAGGCAGATCCGTGAGTTCAAGACCACCCTGATCTGCAAGTTCCAGAACATCTAGGGCTGTTACACAGAGAAACCCTGTCTTGAAAAACTTTAAAGAAAAAAAAAAAGATGAGCATCCGAATTTTTTCTTTTTGTCATACTAGACATATGTTTAGTATATTTAATACAAATGGAAAAATCTTGTGGATTAGAAAATAAATCATGTATGCTCACCAAAATAAGAAATATGAAATTTCATTGTCTAATGATTCATATAATAAAAATCAAATTTTAGATGTAGAAAGAATATTTTTCCCCTTTTTTCTTGTATATTTCACTGACAAAGCAACAGAAAAAAGAGCACGCCTTTCTGCAACGCTTGCAGTCTTGGCAGAATTTCACCATGGTCTTAAGTCCTAAAATAAGATGTGTAGGAAATGTGACTACAGTGTCAGTCACTGATGACTCACCGCTGTTGGGAGGGGGCGATGTGAGAACTGGACTCAGATCAAAGTCAGGATCTTACCAGCCTTTCCTTACAGAGTTGGTTTGGTTTTTTACATTTGTTTTTTATTTTTGCCAGGTGTGTTTTTATTGTTAATCTAAATTAAGAATTACTGCACAAACAAAAGTGAGATCTTTTCTGAGTAAGATTTCACTGTCATAGCTCTGCAGCATAAATCCGCTGTGAAAGGTGATTTTTAATGTGCTTACTGTTCACCCTACCCCGTTTTTAATAACTATATCTGATTTTAATAACTATATCTGATTTTAATAACTATATCTGATTTTAATAACTATATCTGATTTTAAGTTGCTAGAAAGAGTGAAGATGCAGTTGGCTTCTTTTCTGGAAGATCCTCAGTACCAAGACCAGCATTCTTTGCATACAGAGATTATCAGAACATTTGGCAGAGTCGGGCCTAATGCCGAACCCCGGTTCCGAGATGAGTGTAAGTCCCCTTCATCCCTGTTCCTGCACTGAGCCATCCCAGGGGGCTGCTCTTCATCTCTCACTTCCGAAAACTCCCCTTCAGTTGGTCACCATTGTGTTTTCAGCACCAGCTGTAAATAAAACACAAAGAGTTGCTCCCCACCTATAGTTACTTTATTTATTTTTGAAACAGGGTTTCTCTGTAATAGCCCTGGCTGGCTGGCCTGAAACTCACTTTGTAGACCAGCCTGGCCTTGAACTCACAGAGAGCCATCCACCTCTGCCTCCCAAGTGCTGGGATTAAAGGCGTGCACCACCGCTTCCCGGTTTAAGAGACTTTCTTAATCAAAACTTTAAGGATGTACTTGTGCTCATAGTCACATTCTTACAGGAAGTTCATAGTCCTCCCGCGTGCCGTCAGCCTCCTGCACAGCTTTGTTTTCATCATCAGTGTTTGGATGTGCACAGCGCCCTGCTAGTTCCTCTGCTCTAGTCCCGACATCCTCCTCCTTACTCTGGCCCCCAGCATTCATTACACATTTTTGGGTGGCGTCATCATTATCCCAACGCATATTTGTGATCATTGTGATACTTTATTGTGTTTTTAGTGTCAGCAATTTTACATGCTTCCTAGAGGGTCATGGGGTTAGCCACTTAAGTCACTTTGGTTTCTATTAAAAAATTGTATTCTCTAACAGGCTGTTGATTATATAGCCAGACTGATTTTTTAAAACCAGTTTTACAATCAGAATATCAGAAAAAAAAGATAGTAAGTCACTATTTGGGCTGCAATGTCCGAAAAGCTTGTTGAGGGCAATGGCACTTCCGATGCTGTCAGGATAGTCTCTTCTCATCGGGTGAGTATACCCAGCCAACAGAAAGGGATTGCTGCTTTAGTTACCATCGTAGATAGTCCTAATGTTACAACACCACATTTACATGTGCTCTTAGTCAGAGCTCTGAATGGATGGCCTGGCATCACTGACACAGTAGTTTCTTTGAGGGATATGGTGAGTAAGAATGGGTCTTTGGCCTATGCCATCTTGTTGTGTTCAGTCCCACATACAGCATTATGTAACCTGTTTGAATACACACACGGGAGATTTGGAGGGAGAGACTGTCTGGATTGCCATGAGCATAAAGTAGAGCCGGTTGTTTTCATGGGTCTATGGAGACTTTGTCCTTAGTTATTTCTCAGAGCAAACATTATCTGTATTTCAATGTCTTTAGAGTTTTTAAGAACTTTAAGAAGTAGACCTCCTATGTGAGTGTTATTCACACAATCAATGCCTACTATTAAGTGTGAAAGAACTGTGTGATAGGAAGGAGCAGGATTTGGTTTGCTCCCAGTAGTCCCCAAAGAACAGTTAGACGTGTCCTCGGGAAGGCTTCAGTTGACTCTAGATCTGGTTAACTATTGTCTCTGATGTCTGATTGGCTCCTGAAAATATTTTTAGGGGAAAAAATATTTTGATCTCCCCACTTTGAACTACTTTCTTGTTCAAGAGGCTTTACCTTGAAAATTTTAATGTCAAATCTGTAAATAGGACTTACGGCAAAATTAAGCCCATATCAAAAAAAATGGAATATTCTTAAGTATCCATCTTTATAGGTAGTTCTCTTTGGGTGTTTAGAAAAAAGTAGAGAAATTGGAATAATTAGAATAATTATTTTTCACTCTGTTCCTTAACTAATATTAGTTCTTTCAATTGCCCATATAAAATTTCCAAATTTTTCATTAGATCTTTTAATCTTGTATCTGTTTTAAAACTTGTTTGGAGTATGTGTGTGTGTGTGTGTGTGTGTGTGTGTGTGTGTGTGTGTGTGTGTGTCGCATAAATGTATATCTGCACTGCATGGGAGCCTGGTGCCCGAGGAAGCCAGAAAGGGACATTAGACCTCAGAAACTGAAGTCACCGATGATTGTGAGCCCCATGTGGATGCTGGGAACCAAAGCCCAGCCCTCTGCATGATAAGCAGCAAGTGCTCTTGACCACAGAACCATCAGTACAGTCCCTTACTGCTATCTTAAACATTGGTTGTGTTTCTAGAACACTCCTTAGTTCTTTGTATCTAGTTGCTTGTAGAGGGCTTGCCTGCATATGTGTGTACAGGTGTACAGTGCACACAAAGGCTAGACATCTTGTTAGATCTCCTGGATGGAAGTGGAATTGTGATTGGTTGTGAGCCACCAAGTGGGTGCTGGGAATGGAACCTGAGTCCTTAATGATATCGTTATTCTTTTGATTTGAGTTTTTTTGTTCTGTTTTTGTTATTTGTTGCCTTGTTTTTATTTCCCTCTTTTTAAGTGGGGCTTCCTATAGCCTAGAAGGCCGAGAATTTTTAATCTCCCTCCATTCACCTGTATATAGTTCTGGGATTATACATGTGAGCTGACATACCAAGTCTGTGTTACTCATGTTAACAAAGACCCCTCAAAATGGACATGGTTGGTTGTTTTGGGGGGGGTTGTCATTATTTAGTGAGAAGCATGAAAATTGTGCTCACAGCCTTGTGTGCCTAGAAAACAGTTCTTCCAGAAGACGTGCTTTTAGATCAGACTCGGTGTAAACAAGGAAGAGGTGACTACAGTTGCTAGAGGGCTGTGTTCTCTAACCAAGCAAGAGTAGAAACGGTTCAGATAAACAACCACTGGTTCTGAAGCCATTCCTGCAAAAAGCTGGTTTTCTGGGGAGTCTCTGCCTAGTAAGAGAAAATCACGGGTTGACTGTTTTTTAGCCATGGCTCTTACTTTACAGAAGTTGTCTTTGAAGTTTCACTCTGTTTTATCCCTTCAATGACTGGAAATTCAGTGCTTTTTAACAGTGGGTTAATGCCGGGCGGTGGTGGCGCACACCTTTAATCCCAGCACTCGGGAGGCAGAGGCAGGCGGATCTTTGTGAGTTCGAGACCAGCCTGGTCTACAAGAGCTAGTTCCAGCGCAAGCTCCAAAGCCACAGAAAAACCCTGTCTCAAAAAACCAAAAAAAAACAAAAACAAAAACAAAAAAACGGTGGGTTAAACTTTGAGAAAGTGAAGATACTTGTTATATTGTGAGGAAATAAAATAATTTATTGTTGAAAAGGGAAAAGGCATGTACCTTTTATGTAATAGCAGTGGTAATTGAGGACCACATCATAGTGCAAGTAAGCTGTGTCTTGGCTCATTTGTTTATTGTTTTCCACAGGGAGATCGGGAGGTGAGATGAGATCGTTTGTAATAGTCCTTAGAACTAGACAGTGGTGGGTAGTGTTATATTCTCTCTCAAATCACAAATCACTTATTTGGAAAAGCATATAGTCTTGCCTAATAAGAAAGAGCAAGCAGAGGATGGTGGTAAATGTTTGAAAGCATCCAGTATTAAAATGAAATCTTATAAATTATAATAATAATTGTGTATTATAAAGTATGAGGTTTGTGTACACATGATTGGAATAAAATGTAACAACTTCTTTTTTTCCTTTTTCAGTTGTTATACCACATCTACATAAATTAGCCTTGGTGAACAACTTACAGATTGTAGATTCGAAAAGACTGGACATCGCGATCCATCTTTTTGAAGCCTACAGTGCACTGTCCTGTTGCTGTATCCTTGCTATGTTGAACTGTAGCTGCCTGTGTATAACCCGCTGTATAGTAAACCCAGGCATAAGAGCAGAGGGGACTTTTTTGAAAGTTTGGGTTCAACTTGCCGTACCTGTTTTACTCTAGCCATCTCATAATCTTCAAAAGTAGATCTAATCCTCTGTGTTGTATAATACTTCACTACATAGTGAGCAAGAATGCAGGACAGAATGAAGTTAGACTTTCTTGTTCTGCTATACAGTGGGACACTATGAAATGTCACTCTCTGGAGAAGTCCAGGGCCAGCACGGTCGTCAGCTCTAGTAACAGCTGGGAGAGCAACTTCCTCAAGGCCCATATCAACCCACTAGATTATAAATGACTGAACTAAGACTTCTGCTTTCCATAGTTACAAGCAAAACTGAACTGGAGTGTGGAGCTTTGACTGTCCTGTTGAATGTTCTCTTTGTGCTATGTTTAGTAAAGTAAAACTGGGAAGGAAGAGACGCCGCTGGCTCTCAGTAAAAGACGGCGGAGTTCAAGAGAGGGAACTAAGACTGGGAAGGGTGAAAGACTGAGTTCTCAGCAGAACCATGGAAATGCGTGTCAGACAAATAATCAGAATTATCATCTTGGCCCACAAAAAAAAGTTATTAAGCCTCTTAGTGATTCATAGGGGAAACCAGGTGACAGGAAGTGTTTCAGAGTGCCATGGCTCTGTGTTGTATGCCAGGCCACAGTCCTCAGCAGGGGGACAGGCCATTTCAGGTAGGATAAATGTGCTCTAGAGTGCCACAGACACTCACTAGTCCTGGAATTTGTCTTTTTAAACTGGAATGTAACCATGAAGGTTTGCTTTGGTTCAGAATAAATGAAGTTGTAAAAGCTGTCTGTTGGGTAGCTGTAAGTCCCTCTGGAAATTAAAACCTAGAAAGTTGGGTGCACTAATGAGTTCATTTTATTTTGAAGATTGATTACAAATGATCTATTTATGTGGATGGTGTAAGCCATGCTTTTTATAACATAGGCTGGATAGTCAGCAGGGATCTAGTATTTAGTTTGATAACTTAAGTATCCATTTCCTGTATAAACTTTGTTCCACTAAAAGCAGAAGTCACTGGCCCTCCTGATTCATCTTGTTGGATTTTCAACTTGGAGAAGATAGAGGAAGCAAATGAGGAACTGCTGTTCTGAGTTTGCCAGAACTCTTCTTATGAAGAAGTGACAGGACCCTGGCAGGAGAGCTGTGATGGCCTGAGATTAGAAACTCAGCTCTGAAAGTAATTGTTTGAAGTTAAGCAAAGCTCATGTGTAATCTAGATTAGCTAGTGGAGTTTATGATGGAATATGCCTGAAGGAAAAGGGAGAAGTCCAAGCCCAACTTTAGCTCCATAAAACAGAATTTCTAAAGAAAAAAAGTAGTGGTTTTTGAAGAACGTAGACATTTACAGAGAGCAATTATCAAGTGTGTCAGTATGCACAAACTACTGCCAGGATAAATAAGGTGGAAAAGGCCTTTGCCAGGGCAAGAAGGGGAAGAGTCATCTTAGATCAAGTGCTCCGTTCTCTGTGACTTGCACCTTACTTGAACCAAGAGTAAGTAATAAGGTCCCATTGCCCAGAACTGACATAGGAAAGTTCATGTAACACTAGGCCTAACAACAAATCAAAAGGTTATGACGAGCTTGAAGGACATCATAAGCTGTTCAGGCTTGGAGGTGATGAGAAAATTTGACAAGGTGTGTGGCAAAAAGAGATGAATGAACGTGTATGGGTGCACCTGAAGGCCAGAGGTTAATGTTGGGTGACATTAACATTGAGGGATTTTAAAGGGAGTTATGTAGAAAGAAGGTCACAGAGTGTGTTTAAAGGACAACGACAGGTTTTGTTTAGAAGGAAACTTTATTATAGATCTATCTAAAAAGCAGGAGTGTCTTAGGAAACTCTGAATGTCGTCTCTTGGCAGTCAGGTACTTGACCTTTTACTGAGGTAGAAGTGGTTTTAGAGTCAGGTAGGACTGAATGGTATGTGTATGTTCAGTCCTTGAGAGGTTGTTTCATTTTTATGAGGAAAAGGCCAGCCCCATTGTGAGCAGAAAGAATAACTTCCCTATTTTCTGTAAGTCCAGCCGTCCTGAGCCTCCATGCCCATGTTTCCTTATCTCTCTGCTAGCCAAAGGTCACCCACAGTTACACAGTGGAGGTACTTCCCAGTGTCTGCAATACAGGACTGGGTAATGATTAGACTGCAGCCCAGTGTATCATGTACATTTTTAAATTGTGTGTGTGTGTGTGTGCGCGCGCGCGCGCACACGCGCGCTGGAGTTGTTCTCTCCCACCTTCATCCCACCTTCATGCCGCTGTCTGAGATGGAACTCGGGTTGCCTCCAGTTTGTGAACAGGTGCTTTTACTCAGGCCCCATGCACATTTTTAATACCTATTAGATTTATAGCCTATGCAGTATAGGTGCTTTAATACCTATTAGATTTATAACTATGCATTATAGGTGCTTTGTTTATGAGCATTGTAACCATTTTCAAGGAAATGGTAATATAATTCCTTCTTTCCTAATGAAGTTCATGGTAATTTTTTTTAATTCAGCCAGTTTAATAAAGGAACTCATTTACTTCATTTTTCACTAGGACATGGGAGCTAGAATAAGAATATTTCAGAATTAATGTGAATTTAAGGTGAATTATTTTCTTGAGATATGACCTGGGTTTCAGTTCTTTTGAATGTGGAGATAATCAACTAAAACTCAGGACCTAAAGTAAACTGAATGTGCTGTGTGATTCATTCTGGACCAACAGAAAGTCATTTTAGCTGGGCAGTGGTGGTGCACACCTTTTATCCCAGTGCAGTCAGAGGCAAGCAGACTCTGTGAGTTCCAGGACTGCCAGGGCTATACAAGAAACCCTGTCTTGAAAACCCCACATGACTGGAGAGACGACTTAGTTTAGAGCACAGACTACTCTGTAGACTGGCCATGTTCAAGTCCCAGCACCCAGGTGACGGCTCAAGTTCCAGGGGATCTAATGTCCCTTTCTGCCTTCTTCAGACACCAGGCACACAAGTAGCCCACACGCACACACGCAGGCAAAAACCTACATATAAAATAAAATTATTTTAATTAAAAAAGAAAGCAAGCAGGAAAAATGTGTATGCCTTAGACAACTTACTTAACCTAAAGTATCCAACTGTGTTGTCACTGGCTGTGCTGCCATTTACATGAGGATCTGCTGGTTACAGGTGAGTGTCATCCATAGTGCACAGTGGGTCTCTAAAAAGGTTCCTCAACATTTCTGATAATGAACGTAGATCTTTTTCTAAATGTTTGCATACTCCCAGTCTTTTACAACCATTAAAAATAATAATGTTATGAGCAACTTGCCTTTATCCATTTTTTACATAACTTTCAGCTTAGCTGTCATGAAAATATTTTTATGTGTGCAAGTGTGTGTGTGATGTAAAGGCCAGAGGTCAACCTCAGGCTTTGTTCCTCAGGAACTCTCCACCTTAATTCTGAAGACAGTGTGTCTCCCAGGTTTTCTGCTGTCTCCACCTCACTGGGGCTAGGATTGTAGGCATACCATTGTGGGATGGTAGGCACACCATTGTAGGATTGTAGGCACACCATTGTGGGATGGTAGGCACACCATTGTAGGATTGTAGGCACACCATTGTAGGATTGTAGGCACACCAGTGTGGGATTGTAGGCACACCATTGTGGGATTGTAGGCACACCATTGTGGGATTGTAGTCGCACCATTGTGGGATTGTAGTCGCACCATTGTGGGATTGTAGTCGCACCATTGTGGGATTGTAGGCACACCATTGTGGGATTGTAGGCACACCATTGTGGGATTGTAGGCACACCATTGTGGGATTGTAGGCACACCATTGTGGGATTGTAGGCACACCAATGTGGGATTGTAGGAACACCAATGTGGGATTGTAGGCACACCATTGTGGGTTTGTAGGCACACCATTGTGGGATTGTAGGAACACCATTGTGGGATTGTAGGAACACCATTGTGGGATTGTAGGCACACCATTGTGGGATTGTAGGCACACCATTGTGGGATTGTAGGCACACCTTTGTGGGATTGTAGTCGCACCATTGTGGGATTGTAGGCACACCATTNCACCATTGTGGGATTGTAGGCACACCATTGTGGGATTGTAGGCACACCTTTGCACCAAGTTCTGAGGTGCAAGTTAGGCTCTCATGCTTGTGCAGCAAGCACTTGCCAACTGAGCCTTTTCCTCACCCACATGATTGAATGTTCTACGTATTATTTTATTTCTATGATATTTAATAAAGTTATGGAATGTTAGAGGTAGCACCAACATAAATAGATATGTAAGAATATACCTAGGCAGGTGGGTCTTGGCATCAACCTTTCCCCCAAAGGCGCTGGTTACAAAAGAAGCCTGACTAGAGTGTTTGCTATACTGAGGCACTATCTAAGAGGCTTCTTTCTATGTGATCTCTTCTCTGATGGAGGCTGCTTGGTTTTTTTCCCTTTTCCTTGACTACGTTTCCCAGTCATTTCAGAGGATTTAATGGTAAATCACTTTTTACCCGGCCTCAGATGTTTACGGACTGACATGGAACATCTATCTCCAGAACATGAGGTAAGTGCCTGTGCCTAGCAGCACCAGGTTCACCCTGTGTGAGGCTTATTACAACAACCATGCATAACACTTAGTCTAGCCTAGCATTATTTTATGAATGCATTTACTAATTATAATGCTGCAGCAAATTCTTTAACATTTTGGGCCTCTATAATTCTCTAAAGTAGGGATAACACAGGAAGAATTTGATATGGAAATATCTATGGGATATTTTTATCTGTTACATGTAACAGTCTTTGACCACTAACTTTCTTTGAGTGCTTTCCCTCCCTCTCACTTTGTCTTCTAGCTCTTTGTACCCGCTCCTGACTGCCAAGCTGTCAGCACTTTTTTGCTGTCAGCTTTTTTGCATGTCAGAGCCTTGGTCCAGTCTCTTCCCAGGGTCCCTAACACTCTGTCCTCTTCAGGGTTTTAGAATGGCTTGGACTGTGATTTGTAGCATAGTATTTGACAGTGTTAACTGTATCTCACTAGAGTGACTTTTCACTTTTCTTATCAGGTTATTTTA
This sequence comes from Dicrostonyx torquatus, assembly GCA_028555095.1. NCBI lineage: Eukaryota > Metazoa > Chordata > Mammalia > Rodentia > Cricetidae > Dicrostonyx > Dicrostonyx torquatus. Next base: position 2,358,835 of record JAQHUG010000303.1, on the reverse strand, counting down.
AGTTCCATGATAAAAGAATGTGAACAAAAAGTAGAAAACAAGACTGTCCAAGAGCCTCAAGGGTAAGACATTTATTCTTTTTTTAGACTTCTGATTAACCTGAATTTTTCTGTCTACATTTGATATCTGTGAGTATAATGTTTTATTTTGTGTCGTTTTATAGTCACTTATTTGGAAGACAAGAAAATTATTCAAGCCAGGCATGATGAAGATCACTGCAAGTTCAATGTCTGGCTAGTCTGCATAGTGAGGTCAAGGACAGCCAGGACTACATAGTGAGACCCTATCTCAGAAGGGGAAAAAGGAAGGAAGGAAGGAAGAAAGGAAGGAAGGAAGGAAGGAAGGAAGGAAACTATTTACGTCAGCTTTTTCTGAAGTTTTGAACCAATCATGAGAAATACTTAGGAACTTTAAGATTCAAATCTCTACCCTGTCTTTGTACCTAGAGATAGGGTGTGTGGGTGTGGGCGTGTATGATTAGTGGGGGTACAGGTATCAAAGGCACACACATGTGAAGATCCAAGGAAGACTTGCAGGAGTCAGTACTCTTTCTACCATGTGGATTGTCAGGCTTGATGACAGGTGCCTCACTTACTGAGTCTCTCCAGTCCCCAGCCTAGGACTCTGTAAATGCCTCCAGAGACATTTCTGTTGTGCTACTGGAGAACTTATAATTTGTTACACGAGTTTTCACATGTGGGGATGTTCTAACCAAACTAATAGAATTCAAAGATTCAATGAATGATGGATTCAATTCAAGTTAGAATGTTGAACATTCAAAAATGGGAACTTATATATGGGTTTCTATACTGTATTTTCAGTGAAGAATTAAAGTTTTAAGCATCTATCATAAGTGAAGCTGGGACCCAGTTTCCTTTGAGGCTGACTGCTGGAAACAAGCATTCCCTCACCAGTCATGGATCCTCACACTTACAGATAGGCGCATACACCTGAGGCCAGTGCGCACAAGTCTCTTGCCTCTGTAAAGTATTAGGAACTTTTCTTAACCTCCTATGATAAAAAGAGAGCTTCCCCACCCACTCCACTGTTTAGCCTTGGCTCTGCCTCCTGCATGCTGGGTTGCCAGTGTACACCACATGTCCATCTGAAAAATAAATTAATTCTAAAATGAGGCAAGTTGAGCACTTGCAGCTTGCCACACATTGACCTTTATTTGTTCATACACATTTCCTTATTTAATCCTCAGGACATTTTACAGTAGAAACTGCAAGCTGTGTGCTATAGACAAGGAGATGGAACCTATAAGATCTAAAGCATCTTCATCAAAACCACAAGGCAGTAAGCTGGTTTCCTGTCTATTGCAGGACGCTTGTTGGGGCACTAAAAAAAAAAATGTGCTTGATCAGGGTTCTCTTCCTGTTAAGCGGTGTGATAAGAAGCCATCTTTCGTAGTCATTCAGATTGTGTGTACTTCCTGCACATTAGGCTGCTGTAAAGGAAAGAAGAAATTAATTTGAAGACAGTTAATTGAAGTTAATGCAGCTAGTTGTTCAGAACACGAAAAACACCACAAAAAAGGAATAGGATTGTTATCACAGTGCAAACGTCACTGTGATTTAATTTATTCATTTTGGGAATAGGTAATACCCGTGTTCCAGACTTGCTGTAAGAACTGAATTAAGTGGTTGAGCAGTGGTGGCACACAGCTTTAATCCCAGGACTTGAGAGGCAGGGCAAATGGATCTCTGTGAGTTCAAGGCCAGTCAGGACAGCCAGAACTACACCGTGAAACCCTGACTTGAAAAACAAAAAAAAAAAAAAGATTGAATGAAGCAATAGAGTTAAAAACTACGTAAGTCTAGGAGGAGGATAGCTCCATGCTAGTATGATGGCCTGAGTTCAATCCCCAGCACCCTGTTTTTGTGTTTTTGTTTTGTTTTGTGTTTTTTAAGGACATGGTAGTACTTTCTTATAATCGGAGAATTCCTTGGGTTTTGTGTCTGCCAGACTATCAGATCCTAAGACCCAGGCCAGTGAGAGATCTTTCTCAAAAGAAGACCAAGCATGCAAGTAAAAGAACAGCCATTAACTACTTAAACTTTGAGAATGCTATCACGTCCCTCCCACTCTGCATCTGTGTAATCCCAGGAGCCCTCTAAAGCAGGCTCATTGTATAGACATACCACTTCCCCAAGACTTCCAGCAGGAGAATGGAGCCTAGGTTCAGTTCTCAGCCACAGGTGATCTTAACTGTTGCTGCTGCTTGTCATGTAAAATACCAAATCTAAGATGACACAGAAACATCCCTCTTTACAAATCTTCATTTCCTTTGTGTATAATGATATGTTACTAACAGATGAAAAACCGGAGAGCCCCCAAGCTGGCTGGCTCAGCAGGTTAAGGCACCTACCACCAAGTCTGATGCCCCCGGTGGTGGAAGGAGAAAACCACAGCTCTCCTGATCTCCACACTTGTGCTGTGACTGAAAGTTTTAGTTGCTTTGCACTCATCTTAAATTTTCTTTTCTAGATCAATGTCAATTGCTGCAAGTTTAGTGAGTGAAGACACAAAGACCAAGTTTTTGAACAAAATGGGTCAGTTGACAACCTCAGGTGCAATGCTGGCCAATGTGTTTCAGAGGAAGAAATAGAAACAGAAGGGAGCCCCCAGCGAACACTCAAGTGAACCTCAAGCAGACTGGCTCCTTGTACTTGAAGTGCTTACCTTTTGTTTCCTGAGCTTATGTTCTTGTGTTGTAATTTTATCCTAACCTCCAAAGATCTTTGCACTGCTTTGGATTATTACTGTGTATCTGTTGGTTTGGGAATTATAACTGTGGTAACAGAAACTTGATTTAAGAATCTGTACCAAGTCCCTATTCTATGTTCTTATTTTTGAGAATAACTTTTATATATATAATATATATATGTATAGTGAAGAGGGGTTCTTTTGGTTTTGTTTTGTTTTTTATTTTTGGATGGGATACTCGCAAATATCTGTATTATACTCTAAGCTATTACAATGGTACTTAAAATAATGTAAATTTGAAGTCATTGTTATAAAATAATAAAAGTGGAGATTACTTAAGTATTTAAATTATGAAAGAATAATGCAGACTTTTTATTATTTCTTAACTGACTAGAAAGAGCCACCAGCATTCCTCTGTGCCTTTTGGACTTCAGTCTGTGTATTCTGTAGGAACTCCATGCATTCCTTTCACACAGTATTTGAGGCTGCTGTGGTGAATTTGAATGAAAGCTCCTACAATAAGTAGACAATGATAAGACTTAAAACATTTCACATCTCTCTTGAAAATCCTGAAGTGCTGTTTAGTTTCCCAACATTTAGAGCATACAATTGAATTACCTGAGGAAAAGCAGCACTTGCGCATGGCGAGGAGTAGCCAGGGTGAATTTCACGACATTTATACCAGATTGAAGTGCTCAGAAAGAAATGTACTGTGAAGCGCTAGGAATTGATTGTCCCCAAGTTGAAGTACACAAGAAAATATAATTTAAGTCTGAACTGTAATACCTCCTACTTCCTGTAACACAATTAAGATGCTTAAAACTTTCAGTTTACCTTCTCATCCTGTCTGAGAAGTACTAAAACCTTTAGGACCTTTGGGGATTGCTCTTTCCCTTCTAAACTGAAAGTGACATTGGGTAGGTTAGTGCTGGTTAGTCACCACTGGTCCCTTAAACTCAGTGGCTGCGTTTTATAGTCTTGTGTTGATGGACAGCTCACTGGAATTGGATGGTTGTCTACACAGTGACTCGGAGAGGTAGAAAGAGTGCTGCACATAGGAAAGGGGTGACTGATTTTAGGGGTTAATGTCAGGCCTTTTTAAAAAATGAATTATTTTGATAAAAAGAACTCAAACACAGTTCATGCATATAGATGATTCTCATTTGTTGTATAAATTGGCTTTAATACACCTGGATTACATTCACTTCCTGGGAAAGCTAGCTTTCCCACACAGTCAAAGCTTATAAAAAAATTTGCCACAGGCAAAGCCATTTATTTCTTTTACCTATAGTGAAATTATTGAGTAGTCTTTCTGAACTGTTGGATTCTAGGCATTCCTGAGAAATTGAAAGTGGCTACCTTTCATGTCAAAATGCTGATCTGTTATAAATAAAATGTTTTGCATACTTGTTTTGGTTGCATATTTTGTTTCATTCTGAAACACTACCCATATAAAAATTAAAAAATCATTTATTCATGAAAATACTCCGATATTTTAGAAATCTAATCTCCATAAATTCCCTATTCTAATTTGTTTTTACTAATAAGGACTGTAGTGATATAAAACTGATACATTTCAGACATAATTCTAAAGAAAATGTTTATACACCTTTGAGCTATAGTGGAATATATGTCTGTGTATTAACAGATGAGTGGATACAGAAACCCCAGTAACTGGAGATTGTTCCAAGAATCAGTGCAGATATATGTGGCATGGTATTTATAGGCTAACATTCTTCCATGTTCTGTAAGTCATTTTAAGATTGCTTACAATACCTAGTGCAATATAAATGCTTTGTTATAATATTATGTGGGGAAGGAAATAATTTCTTTTTTAATAGTTTATTAGTTCTTTGAGAATCTCATACAATGAACTTTGATCATGTATCCCCAAAGTCGTCCCAGATCCATCCCTCTTTCCCTTTCCTCCTTTGTGTGTCTTTGTTTAGTTGATTGCTTGTTTGGTTGGTTAGTTTTTGTTCAGTTGGTTGTTTGGTTGGGTTTTGTCTGATTTGTTGGGGTTTGGGGGGCTGTTGGTTGTTGTTTGGTTGGTTTGTGTTCAGTTAATTAATTCTAGTAAACCCATCGGTCCAGTTAATGCTGCCATACAGTCTTGGATGTGTAGCCTTCCACTGGAGAGCGGTCGACTTACCAGGGACTACAGTTTTAAAAATTATTGTTTAGAGGTTACTACAAATATCAAAAATGTAGCTACTTGATATAGACAGTTTTATGAGAATTTTTTAATTCATAGTTATGAAATCCATGAGTAGGGAGAATAGACTAATACATTTCTGTTTTTGTTTTTTACGAGACAGAGTTTCTCTGTGGCTTTGGAGCCTGCACTGGAACTAGCTCTTGTAGACCAGGCTGGTCTCAAACTCACAGAGATCCGCCCGCCTCTGCCTCTCGAGTGCTGGGATTAAAGGCGTGCGCCACCACTGCCCAGCTATTTCTGTTATAATTTTTATTAACAGATCCATATACTTTAATTTTTTTTAGGGGAAAGGGGAGGTGATGTGGTATGTCCTTCTGTATATCTGTTGTTTTTATTGGCTGATGAATAAAGCTGCTTTGGCCAATGGCTTAACAGAGTAAATCCAGGTGGGAAATCCAAACAGAGATATAGAAAGAGAGTAGGCAGAGTCAAGGAGACACCCTGTAGCTGCTTAAGGAGAAAGACGCCAGCTAACCGCTGAGGAAACAAGACAGAAATGAGGTAACGCTATGGCCTTGTGGTGAGACATAGAAATGGGTTAATTAAAGACATAAGAGCTAGCTAGGAATGTGCTTGAGCCATTAGCCAAACAGTGTTGTAATTAATATAGTTGCTGTGTGACTATTTGGGTCTGGGTGGCCAGGAATGAAAGAGCAGTCTTCTACATAGAGGGAAGCAGATGGCAAACCATACAGTAGACCTCAAGTTAGACTCCCTTAGTCCTTTAACTGTCTTCTATATCATCAAGTCTTAACATGATAGGGTGGCGGCGGATAAAGTGTTAACTCCTTACAGATGATAGCATTGATGGTAAGTTCTTCTAAAACACAGGAAACATTTGAATGATAGGAGTACCTGTCTGTATCTACAAGTTATTGACCTAAGTAATATTTTCAATTGTTTCTCCCACATGTTTGTTGTAGTAATGACAAGTCTTAACACAGTCACTGAGTGTCTCATCTGACCCAGCCTTTGTGGGAGAGCAAGAACAGGTTGACAGGAAGACTTAGGAAGGAGTGTTAGAATGGCTGCTTACTTTGACTTCTCTGAATTGACATTTTGTCTTATGCTAGCAAAAATTAAGCTTTGGCCATGTGAAAAGGGAAGAGAGAAGAGCCATACGTGCATGGAGCATAAGGTGACATAAACTTGGGAGGCCATAAAGACCAACATGGGTGCGGGGGTGGCTGGCAAGCCCTGCTGAATAAATGTTGGGTAAGGACAGGAGTGAGAAAACAAAGGAGCTTGAGTTCAGATCTAATCTGTTTTCTGTTTGTTAAACCTATGTCTGACAGGTGCGGGCGAAAGTGTCAAAGAGTAAGCTAGCCGCACTGCTTCTCAGGAGAAGTCAGAACTGCACATGATCCCTCTTATTTCTGCGGTGAGGTACTGTGGAAAGAGGATCTAAGGTAACCCTGGGAATCACACTGGGAATTTCAGCAGAGCAAAAGCAGAGGGGATAACGAGGCAGGAGGGAAAGCAAGACTGGCATCATGCTGCAAGGAAGGGTTTCTCAGCTGCATCCATGACAACCATTGGTGGACAGGAGTTAGTGAAGCCACTGGAAGAACCAGTGACGAGGTCAGTGGTGTAAGGGAACTGCTGGGAACACAAGAGTGATGGGCATATGCTAAAGAGAGGCATTAACCTCGCTGACAGGCTTGTGGGATATTTGTACACCATGTGAAAAATGGCGTAATAGAAAGATGAATGGCCAATAGCTAAGCAGGAGGTATAGGCCGGACTTCCAGGCAGAGAACTCTGGGAAGAAGGAGTCATCAGCCAGACATGAAGGAAAGAGCATGGGCAGCATGGAGAGATGAGCCATGCGACACAATGTAGATTAAGCTAAAACAGCTAGTGAGACAAGCCTAGGATGAACTTTTATGATTAATAAGTCTCTGTGTCATTATTTGTGAGCTGGCAGCCCAAAGAAAAATCCAACTACACAATCTTTGGAGAAATTTTGTTCTGCATAGGAGCTGTAATATTGGCACTGTGGTGCCCCGAGGCTGATTGAGAATGCAGCAGCAGCTAGGAGCAGTAAGGGTGAGGCTTGAAACCCTGGAGAAAGAAGCAAGAGTGGGCACACAGGTGGAGGCAGTGCACTTTTGAGCTAGAAAAGCATGCTAAGAAGGCAGACACTTCAGGTGACTGCAGTGGGAATTTAGGGGGTTTCCACATAACCCCTTCTGTTTTCTCAGGGAAGTGTGAAACAAATATTAGATTGCCTGGCCTCTAGGAAATATTGGAAGCTTGAGAAAGAAATTTAAGGCAGTCACTGTCAAGAATGGCAGAGTGGATTTGTGGAAGATCCGTAGATCTGCCAAGCAATTTTCAAGGCCTACTTGAAAGTAAGAGTTGTGAATTTTAAAGAAGCTACTTAGCATAATTGTTTAAAACAGTTAACAAGATCAGCTTGTTCCCAAGAGATGGAGAAGTAAGGCATGACCAAAGCTGGTTCCCCATGTGCAGAACAGGCCATTAGAAGTACTGAGAACTGTGGAAAGTGATGGCTGGAGAACACTGGAGAAGGACAGAATGAGATGCTGGAGGAATGCAGGAGGGAAAACACGAGCTCACGATAGAAAGGCAAGTGTTGTAATGAGAACAGCCAGGTGAGTGTGTGGGAAGCACGTGTCCTGTGGAAGCAGAAATGGAAACCCAACACAGTCGTTCTGCCTCCACAGAAGTTTGTGAGAACAATTGAAACAGAGAGAGGCGACGAACCTAAAAAGAGGCTTGCAGAAAGGTGAGTTCCCCAAAGACAGGATGGCTTTCCATGCACCAAGCAGGGGACAGGGAGAGGTCAGAAATGAACTTGCTCTAAAAGATGTTCAGTGACCCAGAATAAGAGCTCAGGTTAATGTACACACACGTCTGGAGACAGGTAAACAAGGTTGGGGTGAGCCTACCCCTAATCATCCTGGATTTGATTGTACTTGTGTTTTTCCTTTGTCCACCCTGGTTCAGGTGTTCTCTTTAATATTTATGTTCTGAAATATCAAAGTAATGTTGCAGCACAAATATGGGTTTTTGGGGGGTATTTTTGGTTGTTGTTTGTTTTTAGTTTTGGTTTTGTTTTCTTGTATGTTATTGCTAGAAATTCTGTCCAATTGCTAAGGCTTTATAAGATGAATATATGTGACTGGCGATTCGGAGACTAAGAGCATTAGCTGCCCTTCCCAGGGGACCCAGGTTCAATTCCCAGTACCCACATGGAGGTTCACAAACATCTCTAACTCCAGTTCCAGAGATCTGATGCCCTCTTCTGGCATTGGCAAACACTGCACACACATGGTACATAGACATACATGCAGGCAGAACAATACCCACACATATAAAATGCAAATAAGTCTTTTTAAAAATGAATACATATGCTGGAGAAAAAGTAACAGCCTCTCACAGAACTTGTTTTTCATAATTTTTTGCTTCTCTAAATCTATTTTCTGAAAGATTTCTGAAGCCTTTTTTTTTAAAGTTATTATGTTCGCTCCAGAAGTGCTTTTGTGTGTTCTTTGATCATTTTTCCTAGAGTTATTGTTTAAGGACTACAAAAAAAATTAAAAATACTTCTTTATTTTCCTTGAGAATTTTAATTAGAATTGTTATTTTCTATTTTATTTTTTTTAAAGATTTATTTATTTATTATGTATACAACATTCCTTCCATGTATGTTTGCATGCCAGAAGAGGGCACCAGATTTCATTATAGGTGGCTGTGAGTCACCATGTGGTTGCTGGGAATTGAACTCAGGACCTCTGGAAGAGCAGTCAGCGCTCTTAACCTCTGAGCCATCTCTCCAGCCCCATTATTTTCTATTTTATTATCTGTTTTCTTCAGTATTTTTTCTATTTGATTGCCATCTTCTATTTCACATTGACTATTTTCTCAAACATCTGGCCACTCTTAGCTATTTCTTTACATTCAAAAGTGAAATAAGCTAATTGGGATCATCTGTATCTGTTGCTGGGAGACAATTCTTCACAGCTCTCAGTTCTTAGAGCACTTACAGGCAGAGATGGCTGTCTCTTTTCTAGTCTACTCCATGGATGCTTCCAGAATAGGTACAGTCTTGGAAGATTTAGTATTGTTCTCCAGAAAGAACAAAAGGTGGGCTTTCTGCCCAGTATTATAAAGTCTCCTTCCAGGACAGAGGTCAGGGAGGCTCTGCCTATAGATACAGACCTGACTTCCCTATGCTTGAGTTTCTATTCTGTAAGGCACATGCCCTGCTTTGCCTTATGTTGTGAGGCCTGTAATTCGGGGAACTGCTTATTGCTACTGTAATGAGGAACAGACTATGTCTTCTCTGTGGCATCCATAAAACCCTCCAACTTGTCAGCCTTCAAATAAAACAATTCCTTAGATCATCTGCAGTTCCTGTTAGTGGCAAGGCTTATTATCATCTTGCAAACTCCGTTGACGAAGGCCAAGAGAAATGCCTCAGGAGATGTGAACTTTGAGTCATTTCAATCCACCTGTGAACCCTGACTGTTCCTAGGGGACTTAATATGATCTGCTTCTAACTCTGCTTACTGCCTCCTCAGAAACAAAACCGTATCATCCATGCCTCCATTCCAGATCTCAGAGTGAATATTAGCCAATGAGGAATTGCTATTTATATCAAAGACAATAAACCAAATACTAGGGAAAGAAAAGAATTTAAGCCAATTTATAGAAGAGCATACTATCAGAATTACTACACAACAGTGGTTCTCAGCCTTCCTAATGCGGCAACCCTTTAAAAAGTTCCTCATGTTGTGGTGACCCCCAACCATAAAGTTATTTTCCTTGCTACTTAATAACTGTAATTATTCTATTGTATGAATTGTAACATAAATGTAATTATTCTATTGTATGAATTGTAACATAAATGACTGCAACTGCTATGAAAGGGTCATTCGACCTCGTGTCACAGCCTACACATTGAGAAACACTGACATAGAAGATTCATGTAGCAAGTTGCACAGTACTAGAGAATGCACAGCAGTGAAAGGCCAAAGAAGAATATGCAGACTGAGGTGCAATTGAAAAGACACTGAAACAAAGGAGAACAGATGAGGGTCACGGAGCAGGAAGAGAAAAGAGGGTAAACTATTTCACAAGAGAAGGGCAGAGAACAGGACAGGTACAAGAATGTTCATGTACACTACAGCTGATGATCCTATTCCAAAGTCAACAGGACGTCTAGCGGTGACACAGAAAGGAGAAAGAAGGCAACCGCCTTGAAAATCCTCTAGTCAGCAAAACCCTAAAGGGAAGGCAAGGAGTGGTGTGCTCAGTGGTAAGCCACCGGCCTAGCACGTGGTAGATCTCTGCAGTAAAGAGCAAAAGTGCAGGGGAATTAAGAAAAATGAAAACCAAAACAAACCACAGACTCCTCCAAACAAAACCAATGTCACTAGCTAAGTGAAATGCCGTGTGAAGGAAAATGAACTCGACAGAGTCTGGCACGACTTTAAACACCTGCCCAACAGAAACTGCACACGAAGTCGGGTGAGACGGAATAGGAGTTGGTATGTTAACGCTTCTGGGTGATCAGGTCACGTGGCCAGGACTCAGAAGGCAGAAGCAGGTGAGATCTGTGAATCCAAAGCCAACCTGGTCTATGTAGTGAGTCTCGGGCCAATCAGGGCCACATAGTGAGACCGTCTCCAACCAAACATCGACTATGCCTCAGACTTAAAGAAGTCAAAGGTTCTATTACAAAGAGCATGGAGGCTATAGAGGGGAAGCCGAACATTAGATGATGAAATGGGCAACTTGTCTTCTACTTGACAGCTTCAAAATCTACAGGGACAAAAACCAAAGCAAGAGGACATATCGCTCCATTTCAGGACTTAATGATTTTAACCCACTTCTCTCAGAAGCTGCTAGAAAACAGCTTAACAGTCCTGGTGGTTAGAAAGAAAATGTCCCCCAAATGGAATGGCACTATTAGGATGTATAGCCTTGTTGGAGGAAATATGTCACTGTGGAGGCAGGCTTTGA
>JAQHUG010000303.1:2300461-2313543 GCA_028555095.1 Dicrostonyx torquatus | reverse complement strand
TCTCCTATGTGTCCTAGGCATCAGTGAGCCAGTGAGCTCCTATGTGTCCTAGGCATCAGTGAGCCCGTGATCTCCTATGTGTCCTAGGCATCAGTCAGCCAGTGAGCTCCTAGAAGCCAACCAAAGAAGTTATTGCTTTTTATTGCACAGGAAAAACAATCTTTATCTCAAATAAAATATTAAATATAAAACAATCAAGGAATGGCAAAGCAAAAAAAAGAGGTAGGCTCTTAACACAGAGCTGTGGAAAGGTGTTGAGTGAAACTCAAGTCCAGGCTCCTGGTCACTGTGTTAGGAGCAGCCTTCCATGAACCATCTTCCCGGGTATCCCACAGCTGCGCTTTTCACTCATGATTTCTCTGGAAGGCAGAGAATTGCACTGAAAGTTTGGAACTGCAAGGATTTCTTCATTTTCTCTTGGTGAATTATTTCATTTTTGAGGAGCAGAGATAACAAAAGCACTGTAAAGAGTGTAAAAAAAGAAGGTCGAGCCAAATCAATAGATCTTTGATAGTCCTGTCCCTCTCTTCCTTTAAAGAGGCATGTTTGGAGTCAATGTGGTCCAGGGAAAAGATGATGATGGGTCTAATAAAAAGCAGCTCTCAAAGTAATGTATAAAGTCAATAGGTTAGCAAAATGGAGACTGTGTCTTAGTTACTTTTCTAGAGCTGTGATAAAACACGATGACCAAGACAACTTATAAAGGAAACCATTCAGTTTGAGACTTGCTTACAGTTTCAGAGGATGACTGTCATGGTGGGGAGCATGGCAACAGGAAGACAGGCATGGTGCTGGAGCAGTAACTGAGAGCTTGCGTGGTAAGACAACAGCCATGAGGCAGAAAAAGAGCCAGATGGAATGGGTAGGCTCTTAACATCTCAGAGTCCACCCCCCGTGACACACCTGCTCCAATAGCCCACACCTCCCAACCCTTCCCAAGCAGTTCTACCAGCTGGCGACCAAGTGTTAAAACATGTAAACCCATGGGTGTTCTCATTCAAGCCACCACGCTATTTTGGTAGGCTGGAAAGGATTTACTTTTTAAATTCAAATGTGACATTTTTCAGATTTTTTTTCTGTTCATGGTATATATTTCATGAAAAAATTTTGCCAAATAGTTGAGGTAAAAGATTTTTGTTATATATACTTTTGTCATGATTAGTAATACTATTTGAAAATTTCATGGCAAATCGTCTTAGTTTATTTTTTGTCACTCCAAGGAAATGCTTGAGATTGAGAGCCTTATAAGGAAAAAGATCCACCTGGTTTCTGGTTTTGGTGGCTAGAAAGTTTAACTAGCATACCTGCCCTGACTCTATCTCAGCAATGTCGATGGCTTCCCATAGTCAGGATTGCTCCGAAACAGTGAATGTCAAGTAAGTTCAGAGGAAACTCCACAGCAGGAGAAGAAGCAAGGGACCCAGAAGAGGTCTGATTGCTTTTGTAACAACACTCCCTTTTGAGAACTAATCTATTTCCTTGAGACCTAAACCATTTAGGGAACCAGCATTTATATCTTGTTAATGGCTGCCGTGACTCTCCCTCCTCCCATGAGGGTAATTACATTGGAGAATTAAACCTCAAATGGGTTTTGGCAGGAACCAAGCACCTTCAAACCAGAACATGAAGTCAGTGATTCCTTGCCTGGCAATGAAAATGATATGATTTGCCTGTGATGTGCAGAGTGACGGCAACAGCTAGTAGGATCTAAAATCAAAAGCACACATTCCTGATATAGAGTCAATGATGAGAGTTCAGGGGAGCCTCTGGTGAAGGTGCAGCCATGGTTACAGTGAATATCGGAAATGCCAGGACTGTGGGGTATCTGGTGGAAGGGTCGAGTTGAGCTGAGTCTGAGTCAAGCTGCGTGGCTGCAGTAGGAAGTGGTAGAGAACAGAGGCATCTGCCCTTTGGAGCCCAGAAGGTCATGAGTGAGTTCCGGATGCTGGAATTTCGATTCATACTGCTTAATTGTAGTTTTGTTTAAATTTGATCATTTTCATGCCTTGTTTTGTTTGTTTATTTTGTTTTTCCATTTTGGAATCAGAAAGTATGTGATTTGTTTGTTTTTAATTTTAAGGAGCCCACAACTGAGAGTCTATGAATTCTTAGAGATTTTTAGACTTTTTTAAGTGTAGAATTTTTTAAAGACAGTGGAACTTTGAAAGTTGTACTGCTTATATGTTATGATATCTACATGAGGTCCTGGGGCCACGAAAGGGAAAGTATAGTTTGACAGTATGTGTGCCGAGCTGACAAGGGGTGCCTGGCGCTGCTTAGCTGTATGATCGAGTTCGTACAACCTGGTGTCAGCCGGGAAGGAGAAGCCCAGCTGAAGAGTTACCTAGATTAGATTGTCTGCGGTTGTGTCTGTGAGAGAGTGTCTTGACTGGTGATCAATGCCACTGTGGGTGGCATCATCTCTAAACTGACAATCATGGGCTGCATAGCAAAGGGAGCTGAGCATATTGGGGGTGAGCCAGAGAGCAAGCCATGAACAGCACTCTTCTATGCCTTGAGTGCCCGCCTCGGTGGCTCTTAACGATGAGCTGTGACTTCAGGAGGTGGAAGCTGAAATAAACTCCCTTCCTCCCCAAGCGCCTCGTGGTCATAGTGTTCAGCACAGCAACAGAAAGCCGAGTAGAACAACACATACGACTTTTAGAAAATAAACAAACATTGAAGGGCGGGGAAACTGGAACTCTTGATGTTGCTGGTGTGATGTAACGTGGCCAGTCCCCATGGGAAAGCTTTAGAAATCTAAACCTACAATGACCATATGACTTCCAGCTATACTCCCAAAAGATTTCAAACACACTGAGCTATACTTGTGGGCTATTGTTCTTCAAAGAATTGCTGACTGTAGCCAGAATGTAGAAACAGCTCAGATATTATTCAGTGATAAAAATGAAGTTACATACATGATACAGTGTGGACAAACCTTGAATATATGCTGAATGACTCAAGGCAGACAGTAAAGGACAATCACTGTGTGTCTCCACTCGTGTGGAAGTCAGCCTGATGTTTCAAGGCTGGTGGAAAAGGAATGAGGAAGTGTTTACCTTATGACTGGAGTGGTTTTGTTTGGAGAGATGAAAGTATTCTGGGAAATACTTGTTCACCTACATGAACTCAAAGGTTTAGCTGCAGATTCTACAGCTAAATCTTGAAGTTCAGCATAAGCCTGTGCAGCAAAAATTCAGCCTGCTTTTTGGGCCGCCAGCCCTGTGTCCAGCCCCACTGTTTAGCGTGGCCCTACCTCCCAACTCCACCATTATACCACCTGAAATGACATGCGTTGCGTTTTGTTAGTTTTTCTTTTTTTTTTTTTATTTTTGAGACAGGGTTTCTCTGTGTAGCCCTGGGCTGCCCTGGAACTCACTTTGTAGAGCAGACTGACCTCAAACTCAGAGATCCACCTGCCTCTGCATCCCAAGTGCTGGGGTTAAAGGTGTGTACCACCATGCCCAGCTACACATTGCTTTTTTAAAGTCACACCTTGCAGATTCTTGGTGGCTTTTCAGATACCCATGCCCTTGATAGTCAAGGCAGTTTCATGGGTGTTCTTAAAGTAAACATGAAGATTCGAACTTCTTTGTTTGAATGATTTTGTAGGGTATTTTTGGGTCAAGAGAGCAAGTCAGCTCAGGCCATATCATCATACACTAGACTGTAAATCACCCACAAGGTGTTTAGAATGCCAATGGGTGGACAAACAGAAAAGAGCCAGCTCCTGCTTTTCCTAATGGGAAGCAACCTTTACTGTTGGGATGTTTGCTCTGTCCAGCCTTTGCCCTCCAGTGCTCCCTGATGGAGCTTGGGATCCTAGTTCTTCACTTGTCCCGGAGGACTGACCACCTTCCTGCTGTGCGTTGGCTCTTAGCAGCCCTTTTAATGTGAATCATGGAGTTACTCAAAAGAACAAGCTCTCCCTCCCTCCCATATTGCCTTTGCAGCACCTCCCTGGAAGGCCAAGTATCCTGTGCATTTTCTTCTTGCGTTGAGAGCTTGCTAGGTCCAGGCTAAGCCCTACATCTGCCTTAATGTACTCATCTTGCACTGTCTTTCCTTCCATTCTTCCTCCATCCAGGGATTGGGAGCCTCCTCTGTGAGGCTTTCCCCCTCAGCATCGACTTCCCTCCTCCTGCTTCTAACACAAACACACCCAGGGAAGGGTTGGACTCCAACCAGGAGCCCGGAACCTGCTTTCCCTGCTTCCCCTTGCACCCTAGTAGGAACTGAACTCAGACATTTCCAGTGGTTGGCTATTGGGAGGGCTCTACATTGGGTTTCTTTTCTGCCCTTGTGTCTGTGTCTACCTGCTACTAAACGGCCTGTGAGGGCAGAGACAGGGCTGTCATTTAATCACCATTCTGGCCAACACTGGGAGATCAGCACTGATGCCTCTGATGGTGTGACAGTAACAAATTTGAAAAGAAGGTGACCTCTGATTAGATCCAGACTAGACAGATCTCAGACATAAAAAACAAATTAAACAAAACAAGCAACAATACCAAAAACATGGCCTTTTCCTGTAAGTGCAAAAAAAAAAAAATGTATGTGAGCACTGCCCTAAGCCTCTACAGAATGGTGTATATGTGGGGAGAGACTGTCAGTGTCACTAGGAGGAGCCACCCAGCTGGGATGGAACACCTCCAAGCTGAAGTCTTGAAGGCCAGCCCTGGACACAGTCATCAAAGGCATTTCCTAATTTCTCAGTCTTTGAGGATCAGGGTAATTTCAGGGTTTGTGAGGGTCGTGACCTTCACAACCATCTCAAACAAGCTGCACTTAAACAAGGTGAAGTCTCCTCTGGAGACTGTGTAGGAATGTACTTATTTGACATAGATTGTGTTTGCTCACTCTGGGAGTGCCACCGTTCCCCGTGTTTGGTGTGTGCAGTACTGCTGAGGGGAGCCAGAGGTTTGCTGCCTTAGGCTAGCCCCGCCTGCCACTGTACGGATCCCGTCTAGGTCTCCCATTCTGAATCCACTTCTTCTGTGGTTTCTCCCCGTTCCACTGCCATAACCTGGGGTTAACTCGTGGTCTCTCAGGTGGGGCGAACACCAGTGATCTCCAGACGATTTCCTGACCTCACTGCTTCCTAGGTTTATGGCATAGCTTCCATACATGCCTCTTCAATGCTCTTCAGAAATGTTTGTACCAGAGAAAAGTGAGTCTTCTGTCCATTTTCTCCACATCTGTAAAACTGAGAATGGAGTTAAAGGGTTTATGCAAAGTGAGACCGTCTAGACGGGCATCTGGTCATAACTCATCAATGTCCTATGTAACAAGAGTCACGGGCAGATAGAATCTAGCAATCGCTTCATCAGCAGATGTACGAAGTAAACTCTCGCCTTTACTCAAGCGCTCTCTGAATCCCGACACAACACTACAGAAGTGACTGGCCACTTGTGAGGTTCTCGGTGAGGCAGGTCACAGCCTGGCTGTGCTCCTGAAACCTCCTGTCCTTCAGCCTGTCTGCTGGGACCCCGCTAAAGGAAGCAAGTGCGTGGGAACTGCCAGGCCTCTGGTAGTTGGTGCCTTCTTTTGCGGCTTTGACCTCCCGGGAAGGCGTGGGTGCAGGTGATTGATACCTACGAGTTCCGCTCAGGTGAGCAAGGAAACAGCCCTCTGTCCTGTTCCCACCGTCTATTGGAGAGGCCTTTCAGTTTCTCGACGGTCGCTGCCGCTGTCATGGATAATTGCACCTGCCTCTCCTGCAGCTTGATGGGCAGAATTATGAACACTGCTGTGAACATTTAGAGGTTTTTTTTTTAATTTTTGGCTTTTTGATTCTCAAGTTATAGAAATGTAATACTGGGTGTTGTGTTGTTCTGTCCAGAGAAAACTGAGATTCCCATTTCAAGAACCACCAAGCCTGTCCTGGGAGACCCTCTGGCCAGGCCTCAGTCACCACGCCCCCTCCTCCACTGTGAATTCTGCAGCCACAGTCTCTGTATTTCTTCTGGTTAGATCTGACATCTGCCAATATTTCATTTTTTTCCCCTAGAAAAACTTATCATATCTGACTCTGGGACTACAAAGACCCCAGTGCTACTTCCATTTCCTTTTAAGAACATTTAACCAGGAAATACGAGTGGGATGCTGTCCTTCCACCTACAGTCATGTGACTCCTGATGGAGAACAAGCCGGGGCTGCATGTCGCTCATTGATGAGCCCCTGTCTGGCCTTCCAGAGGCTGGACTCCATTCCCAGTCAAACAAATACAACAACAAACCAGAAGCCATATAACATAGCGGAGGGCAGTGGAAGCTTCTGTAGGAAGCAGCTAAGGAGCAGGTGGTCCTGGAAGGCTGCTATGAACACCTCAGCTGGAAGGTCGTCACATCAGGAGAACTACTCGTGAGGGGAAGTGTTTTGCCCTTCCTGGCTCTCTCCTTAGCTGGTGGAGGAAAACAATTGAGGAAGAGAGCGGCTTGTTTGTCATTCATCCCATTACATGAGGAACAGAGGCCGGCTGAGCTCTGTGAGTTCCAGGCCAATCTAGTCAACATAGTGAGTTCCAGACCAGTCAGGGCGGAAAGGACCCTGTCTCAAGCAAAGAAGCAACAACAGAGAAAAAGAAGAAATGAAAACATTTGTTTGTAGGTTGCTCAGATCTTTAAATGTTGTCTTGCGTTGGTTTGTTTACTTCTAGGTGGCTCAGAGAGAAGTACTTTCTCAGGGTGAGCCATTCATGTAGGGGAATTCTCAGTGTCTGGAGTGCAGCCACTGGTGATTTCTTTGTATCCTATTCTGGGTAGGAGCCATCCCAATGCCTAGAGAGGATCGTTTAAACTTTTATCTATTATTCTGTGTGTGTGTAGTGTGGGGAACATCGCCCGGGCACGGAATTCAGAGCATAATTTTTAGTGTCCTGTCTCTCCTTCCACCTTTGTGTTGGCTCTGGGCATGGAGCCTCGTCAGCCCGTGGAAGGATTTCCCAAACCAGAAGGACCAGGAACAAATTGTTGCTTTTCTCACTTAATGATTTCTTTAAAAACACACACACACACACACGGTTTATTTCTACTATAACATTTAGAAATTTGATGCCATCCTTTCTGAAATTATGACCAATGTCTCAAATATAGTCACAGACAGATGACATTTTATAAAATACAGTCTATGGAAAGCCCCCATCGGGCCTGGATGAGGTTCTTTTCCTATGACTTGACAGGGCTCCTGCGTTGTTCTATGCCGTGTTAATTTTCACTGGAGAAGAAGGCAATTTGAGTGCACATGATGAGTTTTCCTGCAGGTGGGCTGGCTCAGCCTGAGCCATGGCTCTTAAAGACAGCTCTCCTTCAGGGTTCTACAAACAGGTGCTCCTGGCTCTGAAACAGAAACATCTCTACAGCTTATGGCTTTATTGCAGAGGAACATAGATCCACAGAGACTTATAAAAAATAGTTCTTTTTTATAAAAAAAATATCTCTTTTTATATAAAAAAAATAAAAAACACTTCTCTCGCGTGTGTGTATGTGTAAGTATGTGATGTGTGTTTCTGTGTGGTATGTACATGCTTATATATGCATGATTATGTGTAGTATGTACATGCTTGTGTGTGTGCATGTATGCGTGTGTGTGGTGTGTGTATGTATGTGTAAGTATGTGTATGTACAGGGCGTGCATGTGCATGTGCGTGTGTGTCGTGTGTGTATGTATGTGTAAGTATCTATGATATGTGTTTGTGTGTACATGCTTGTGTATGTGCACATGTATGTGTGCATGTGTGTGGTGTGCATATATGTGTAAGTATGTTTGGCATGTGTGTGCGTGTGTGCATGTATGTGTGTATTGTAAGTATGTGTGGTGTGTGTATGTCTATGCACATGCTTGTGTGCATGTGTGCATGTGCATGCATGTGTGTGTGAGTGTGCGTGTGTGTGTGAGTGTGCGTGTGTGTAGGTCAGAGGACAACTTATCCTCTTTCCACCATATGTGTCCTGGGAATCAAACTCAAGTTGTCAGCGTTGGCCACAAGTACCTTTATGCCTTTGACCCCAGACGTTTAATTATAATTATCTCTTCCCAAAATATATAAAAATGTGGACATTTTTCTTCTAGAAGATTATGTCAGTGGTTAAGCCAAACACCAGCTTGTCTGCTCTGAAACAAAAGCACACAAACCAAAAACCACATGGAAAGGAGACTGAAAAACCTAAGCACAAGATCCCGCCTTGCCGTGGAGCCCTCTGTGGAGATGTGTCCTATTCACAGGCTCTAATATTGCTTGTGAAGCCAGGGAAAGTGTTTTCTTAGGTTAGTAGGTGTTCATTGTGTGAACTATATAGAATTTTCTAGCTTATTGATTAAAACATAGTAGGGCCTTCTCAGTACACTGCCTGGTGGTTAGGAGTTTTCTAAAGATTTCTAAGAATGACAGGTCAGTCTGTAGTCCCCCAAATCCCCCCAATCCCACTCACTACAAACAGCCTGGTCCCTAAGCAGTGGTTCTGATGTGTCTGTCTTTCAAATGAGTCACAGTTCTGGGAGGGGTCCTGAGTGCGTGGCTGGGCTCTTCACTGCTGCTAGGCAGGGCAGTCAGTGGTGAGATGGTCGGAAATAGAGTCCTGTAGGAAAAAGGAGGGGCCACAGCGTGTTTAACACACACTCTCACACACACCACCAATAAATAAAAATAAACTGTGTCAGGTTAGCTGGGTGAAGCAGTGCATGCCTTTAATCCTAATCCTCAGGTCTCTGAATTAAAGACCAGCCTGAGAGCAAGGCCCAGGCTAACAGGACGAGCATGTTCTAGGACTGGACAGCAGACGTCTACATGCCTGTGGGGGTATACGAAAATCAAGTCTGGTAGTCTTTAGGAGGTTATGTTTATGACGTGTGAGTTATGTAATACCTAACTTTTCAGAGAAACTGCACATAGAGCTATAGAAAGGCAAGTGTTTGAGAGGAGAAATGGGTTGGAAGGAATAACTTGTGAAGATCTATTTTCGAGTTGGGTCAGGTAGTGGTTTCAGAGAGCAGTGATTGTGTGTGTGTGTGTGTGTGTGTGTGTGTGTGTGTGTGTGTGTGTGTGAGGAGGGCTAAAGCCTGGGTTACACCTGGACCTGGCTGCAGAGATAATCACTCTGTCCTGGATGTGGAGTAAAGCACACTCCGTATTCTGGGGGATGATGTTCAATAGTCCAGCGCGCAGGCTGGAGCATCACACTGCTTCCGAGCAGTTGCTTCAGCTCTTCTGCCAAATTCCCCTAAAAAGTACCTTCCTGTGAGTGTCACCCAGGAAAAGTGTGTGCTTATCTCACAGACACCATTGCTGCTTTCTTAATGGGTCAGAGCAGTTGATAACATTTGTTGTCTGAAGTGCAGCCGCCCACACATCTGTCCTTGTCATCAGTGTACACGAGTGCTCACATCCTTAGGCTCAGACAAGTCCTGTCTGATGAAGTCTGCATCAGCCACATTCAGTTTTGCTTCTTGCCTCTGCTTGTCCCTTTTACGAGGGGGCCACTGAGACCAGAAAAGAGGCTCAGCTCCCTCCAGGGAAATGGAGTCCTATAAGAGAAGAGAGAATGAGAGGGCCCGAGGGAGAGCTGTGGAGATCTCGTCTCAGCTGTTCCTGCTAAGTTCTGCCGGGCTTGCTGTGGTGTCCACCCGTTCATGGAACCTGAAGTCTAGGACATGATAGCCAGGTCTGAGAAGCAAGTTCAGCTCAGCCATTCCCTCAGAAGTCCGTCCAGTAACGGAATGGGTCCTCCTCACGGGCCTCAGTAACGAAATGTGTCCTCCTCACGGGCCTCAGTAACGGAATCTGTCCTCCTCACGGGCCTCAGGAACGGAATGTGTCCTCCTCATGGGCCTCAGTAACGGAATGTGTCCTCCTCACGGGCCTCAGTAACGGAATGGGTCCTCCTCACGGGCCTCAGTAACGGAATGTGTCCTCCTCATGGGCCTCAGTAATGGAATGGGTCCTCCTCATGGGCCTCAGTAACTCCCTCTGGTTTCCAGTATCTGTGTCCTAATCCGGCTGATGTACACATCCTGAGCTCACTGCTAGGTCTCTCAGAACTTCCCTGGCCTTCCTCTGTGGAGGTCAGACTCATCTGCCTTTATAATTCCTGCCCAAGTAGGTATTTATCATTTATCTCTAAATTCTGTGGGGAGTCTGTGACTTGTGTGGAGCAGGGAGGAAGCACAGCGTGCTATGCATGCAATGTGAGGGTCTGGTCAGCGATCTCTGGCTATTCAGTTTTCCTTCTAACATGACAGCTTGTCACTGTGTTTGTTGCTGCCTTCCATGCTGAGAAATTAAAGGAGACAGCTCACGACTGTGGTGATCTGGGGGACATGACCATTTTATGTTGTATCAGAGTGGTACTGATTTGGAGCAGGTGTCAGTTACATTATTCATGAACACACTGCCTGATAGAAACAACCCGAAGGAAGAAGGATTCCTTTTGGCTCAGGGTGTCAGAGGGATCACTCCATCGTGGCAGGGAGGCAGAAGGCTGTGATGTCACGGGAGACCAGGAAGCAGGAAGGGAAGTGAGGACTCCAGGCCTGTGCTGGTGACCGACTGCTGCCAGCTCGGCCCCAACTCCCCAAACAGTGCCACCATCTGGGGAGCAAGTCCCAGCCATGAGCAAGAAGGGGCATTTCAGTTTGGAAGCATTAAGCCTGGAAAAGACAGACTGTCTGAGCGCACAAGCACCTTACAGGCTGGACGTCGCCAGGCAACAGGTGCTCTCAGGCTTAACCCCCAAGTGCTTCCAAGTCTCTGCTGTTTCCATTTTTAAAATTTTTTGGCATCCTGGAAGGTAAGCAGTGTTGAATTCCTCCACTGTCAGAGGAAGCTTATAAAAGTGGATTCTGTGGTTTGACTATATGATTGGCTCATCACGTTCCTGTATGAGTTCATGGAGCAGATTCCCACTGACACAGGAGAAGTAGGGTCCCCACCAACATGGAAGAAGTGGGGCCCACTTCTTTTTTTAGCTAACTACATTTATTCATTTATTTTGCCTCCTGACCGCAGTATCTCCTCCATCCTCTCCTCCCATTCTGCCCCTTATCTTCCCCTCACCCCCAACCACTCTTCTGTTTCTGCTCAGAAGAGGGCAGGCCTTTCACGGGTATCAACAAAGCATGGGATACCAAGTTACAGTAGGACTGAGCTCATCCCCTTGTACTGAGGCTAGGCAAGGCAACTCTGTTGTAAGAGGTGCGCCGCCAGCTGTGCGAAACTTTGTATTTGTGTCTAGAATTCCTTTTAAAGCCCCCTCAGGTTTTACGTGGAGTCAGTAGACCACGCTGGGTGCCAAACTGTTGTAAGAGGTGTGGGCTGTGTCCCGCCGCCACCCAGCTCCCAGCTGCCGGCCTGCTTTTGGCCCTGGCTTATACCCGGCATAATTACACACAAACTGTATTCATTTAAATACTGCCTGGCCCATTATCTCTAGCCTTTTCTTGGCTACCTCTCACATCTTGCTTTAACCCATATCTAGAAATCTGTGTATCACCACGTGTCGTGGCTTACGGGCATGAGTCTAATCTACGCCCATCTCGGGTAGGAGCATCATGGCATCTACCACACTTCCTTTCTTCCCAGCCTTCTGTTCTGTCTACTCCGCCCACCTAAGGGCTGACCTATCCTACAGGCCAAGGCAGTCTCTTTTTATTAACCAATGAAAGCAACACAAAATACAGAAGATCCCTCCTCCACCACAACTCAGTAAAAGGAATAGGTTCCCCAAAGCCAGCCAAAGCATTAGGGTCAGCCTCTGCTCCCACTGCTAAGTGTCCCACAAGTAGACTAAGCTACACAATTGTCACACATATGTAGAAGGCTTCCTAGCTATTGACCCAGAGTCTGTGAGCTCCCATGAGACTAGGTTGTTTCTGTGGGTTCCCTTATGATGTCCTTGACTCCCACTAACTCGTAATGTCCTTCCTACCTTTCATCAGGGATTCCCTGAGCTCAGCCTAAGGTTTGGCTGTGTGTCTTTGCATCCATTTCCATCAGTTGCTGGATGAAGCCTCTCTGATGACAACCAGGGCAATCTTCAACCTATAAGAAAGAATACAGTATATTGTTAGCATCATTACAGTGACATTTTTTCTCTATCCAATCATGTCTGGTTCTAGTTGTAATTTTTTGTTTGTTTGTTTGTTTGTTTTTCCAGACAGGGCTTCTCTATAGCTTTGGAGCCTGTCCTGGAACTCACTTTGTAGACCAGACTGGCCTCAAACTCACTGAGATCTGTCTGCCTCTGCCTCCTGAGTGCTGGGATTAAAGGTGTGCACCACCATCATCCAGCTCTCATGCTTGGTTCTATCTGAGGTTTATAGGCCTTCCAGCCTCTGGGTGCTGGCACTCCAGACAGTGTCAGGGTGGGCTCGCTCTCATGGTAAGAGTCTGAGGCTAAACAAGCGCACGAGATTGCTTCTTTTTCCCCTTCCCCATGAGATCCATGCATCCCCCTTGGGCCTTCTTTGTTACCTAGCCTCTCTGGGTCTGTGGATTGTAACATGTTCTCCCTTTTTCCCTTTACTTTGCAGCTAATATCCGCTTATTAGTGAGTGCTTTCTGTGTTTGTCTTCTGGGTCCGGGTAACCTCACTCAGGATGATTTTAACCTAGTTCCATCCTTTCCTGATGTCATTGGTTTTTTTGTTTTTTTTTTTTTACTGTTGAGTAGTACTCTACTGTGTAAATTGACCACATTTTTTCCCCATTCTTCTGTTGAGGAGCATCTAGGTTGTTTCCAGGTCTGACTATTACAAATAAAGCTGATATGAGTATAGTTGAGCATGTGTCCTTGTGGTATAATTGAACATTTTTTGGGAATATGCCCAAGTGTGTTATAGCTGGGTCTTGAGGTAGATTGATTCCCAATTTTCTAAAAAACTGCCATACTGATTTCCAGAGTGACTGTACAAGTTTGCACTCCCACCAGCAATGGAGGAGTGTTCTCCTTACTCTGCATCCTCTCCAGCATAAGCTGTCATCGGTGTTTTGTTCTTAGCCATTCTGACAGATGTAAGATGGTATCTTAGAGTCATTTTGATTTGCATTTCCCTGATAGCTAAGGATGTTGAATATTTCTTTTTTTT
>JAQHUG010000303.1:2267264-2283849 GCA_028555095.1 Dicrostonyx torquatus | reverse complement strand
ACTGGCTGCAGGAAGGATGATGAGGGGTGAGGGCTTGGAGCCAACTTCTTAAGTGTCTTTTATGGAGTTTTTCACCTTCTTTGCATGTACGGCAATTTCCTTTAATTCTCCCTACTTCTCTGTGTCACCGAAGTGTTTTAACTGTCTAAGCAGGACGAGCCCTGCGCTGAAAGGTTGGTTTTGTGTGTCCTAGGGGAATGAACTAACCTAGGAAGGAAAAATGTTGAAGGTGACAGCATGAACACTTTATAGTGTTTTCATATGCTTTGGAGAAGAACAACTTGACAATTATTTTTCTCTATATTTACTTGTTTTGTGTGTTTGTGGTCTCGTGTGGAGGTCAGAGGTCAGACTTTGGGAGTTGGTTCTCTCCTTTTCCATATGTTATCAGCCTTGGCTAGCAAAGCCCTAGCCACTGAGCCATCGCTCCAGCCCTGCCCTTCACTGTTTGTGCTCTCCAGGAATAATTTGTGCACAGCGTCTTCCTGATGTCACTTTTCTTTTCAGGTGTCCCTCCTGGTGGCTCCTCCATGCACCCGAGAGAGGCATTATGAGCACCTTGGACGGTGTTGCAGCAAGTGCGAACCAGGTATCGCAGGGATTTCTAGCTTTCCTTTTCTTCTGTCCTAAGAGATGAAGGGAGAAATTTATAGGCCTTTCCTGATAGACGTAGGTAATGATGCTTACCACTCAGAAGACATAATGCTTCCCCTCCATAGAGAGCATCACCCATGAATCTAGGGCAGTTTCAGAAACCGATCCTTATTGGTCCTGAGATGGAAGAGTTTCCTGAAGCCACATCCTAGCAAAGCATGAAGTGTACCGACCCTTGGAAAATATGCGCACAGCAGTCTTATTCCGGAATAACTAACTGCACTTGCTTATCCCTTGACAGATCTTCTCCCATATACCAGTCAAGTGTGGCCTTCCGCAAGTGTGGCCAGTGTTTGTATGCCCCTGTGTAGTCCCAACCTCTTAGGTCCTCACTTTCTCTTGTTCTTGGAGAGGGTAGCAGAAGCTGCGTTACTTTATAACTGAAGTCTTTCTGGGTGTTTTGGTTGCAAATAGCTCTTAAGTATAGAGGGCACAGAGCCAATACTTTTTTTTGTTTGTTTGGATTTTCAAGACAGGGTTTCTCTGTAGCTTTGGAGCCTGTCCTGGAACTAGCTCTTGTAGAACAAGCTGGCCTCGAGCTCAAAGAGATCCTCCTGCCTCTGCCCCCCAAGTGCTGGGATTAGAGGTGTGCATCACCACCACTCAGCTTCAGAGCCCATACTTTGATCAAGTACATGTGTGTATGTGCAGCATGCACACATGTGTCAGTGGAAGACTCTTGGCCAAAGTAAACTAGCTAGCAAGTAGTGCACATAGAACACATGTAGACAAGTATCCATGGTGAAGGGAGAGGAGAGCTTGAGGATGGGAGGGGAAGACCAATCCACTTCCTCAGCCTTTCTCTTCCCCAGCAAACCCCTCAAGGTCTACAGGGCACAGTGTAATTTCTGAGTTTGATTTCTGAGTCAGCAGAGTTTGAGAGTGCAAAAGATGGTTGGTTGGCTGTTTATTTAGACAAACTAAGAGACATCTGTAGTCACAGCAAACCTCAGAGGGAGCAACAGTACACACAGCGAATCTGGGCAGGATATTTCGACTAGCAGACCTGAGGAGCCCAGGTGCTGTGCTCGGTGCCTGCAGTTCCCTTCCCTCACATACTACCCTGTCTTAGAAGGTTCCTGGACCAGCGGCTCTCTGAACCACATCTGCAGATTGACATGTATATCTTCATGCAGCGCTGGGGATTTAACCCGGATCCTCATTCACACTCAACGTCTGCTCTTCTTATTTAGTTCCCTTTCCTTCCCTTCTTACCTCCTTGCTCCTCCCCCTCCCCTCCCTTCCTCCCTCCCTCTCTCTCTCTCTCTCTTTCTTTTTTCTTCCTGCCTTCCTTTATTTCTTTTAATCTGTCTGTTTTTGTTTGTTTGTTGGGTTGGTTGGTTTTTAAGATAGGGCTTCTCTGTGTAGCCCTAGCTGCCCTGGAACTTGCTCCTTAGACCAGGCTAGCCGGGATCTCAAAGATCAGCTGGAATTAAAGGCATGCACCACCATATCCAGCTTGTTTAGTTTTGATCAGCATTTATTGTCACTGTTTTGTTTTTGATTGACACATTATCTTCTCCATTTAAGGAAGATACCTGTCTTCTAAATGCACCCCTACCTCTGACAGTGTGTGTCTGCCCTGTGGCCCGGATGAGTACTTGGACACCTGGAATGAAGAAGAGAAGTGCTTGCTGCATAAAGTCTGTGATGCAGGTGGGTCTGTCGCACTGACACGCGTCACCGGGGGCTCCTTAAATCTGTTCTGTAGACGCGCGACAGAAAAGCAGCAGGCTTTCCCTTTGTCGTTGTAGGGAAAGGTTCTGCTCATGGTTTAGTGTCTCCAGCCCTGCAGGTTAAACTTTTCCACCTTTTTGTTCCAGAACAGGCATTGCACTTTAACTGCAGACACATCTTACCGCTGACAAAATGTTGTCCCAGTGTCCAGTGTGCCTGTGTCATTTAATCCTGTACTGTCCCATTTTAAAGGTAGAGAAATTGAACCCTGAGATTAACTCCTGCAGGAAAACAGATGAGAAGTGGGACTCCAACTGATCTGACTTACAAACCTTCTCATAAATAGCAAAGTTTTTATTGTTAAAGTTTATTGCTTCACCAGGCTGGCATAATTTTGGGAAGGGGAGCTGGATAAATATATTTTAAATAAGAGGTTTTGAGACAGGGTCTTACTCTGTGGTTCAGGTTGTCCTGTAGCTCACTACTGAAATTATAGGACTACGTCGCCATGCTCAGCTCCATTTTAAAAAAACATAGCTTATGTTTAGGAATCAAAATATAAATATTTCTCATGAATTCCCTACAAGGTTCTTTTCTCTCTTTCCATTTTCTCTTGGGAATACTAACACACCCACCATGTTACTCTAGTATAGCTTCTGGTGTGGATTTAATGAGTGCATCCCCTGGGTGTTATTGATCATATTCTTTCCTTGGTATTTCTTGTATTGCACACTAAATTTAAAAGGCTGATAGAATCCTGGTTTATTTTGGCTAGGGTCTGGCAAAACCCCTTCATCCATAGTATAGTGCAGATAAATAAGAGTGAGAATCTTATTTTTGTAACATTCGTGATGATAAGTATAAGTTGGGTCTTTTCCTCCAGTTTTAGGGGTCAATTCCAAGGCCTACAGATGCCAGCCAGGTGATGTACCCCTGAGCAACATCTCGAACTCTTGATTCTTTTATAAATAGAGGCTTCCTATGTAGCCTGGCCTCCATCTTACTGCCTCTACCCCTCTGCCCCTCTGTCCTCTACGCCGCTGTCCCTCTGCTCCTCTGTCCTCTGTCCCTCTGTCCTCTGCCTCTCTGTCCCTCTGTCTCTGCTCCACTGTTCCTCCATCCCTCTGCCCCTCTGTCCTGCCCTTCTGCCTCTCTGCCCCTCTGTATGTCTGCCTCTGCCCTTCTATCCCTCTGTCCCTCTGCCTCTGCCCCCCTAGCACTGGGAACAAAGGCATGTACCACCATGCCTGGATCCTTTCTGTCACTACTTTGTCTCCCTGAAGCATAGCACACACAGAAAAGGCACACTAAGTGCTTGTGGCTTTCAGAACCCTGGCTCCCAAGCATTTGCATCAACATGATGAATTCATGCATGCTTTTGTGTCTGAGGTGCTGCAGTTTGTGGCAGATACTGGTTTTACTGGTCATCAAATTATCATACCACTCTGAGGTGAGCCCAGGCTGTCATCAGTACACACACACACCCCACAAGGCATCCAAGAGGATCAGAAGAGGCAACAGATCCCTCTGACAAGGGCAGTGAGAACTGAACTTAGGTCTTCTGCAAGAGCAGCAAGTGCTCTTAACCTCTGAGTCATCTCTCTGTCCCCAGTGGGACCTTTCCTTTAGCGCTAAGGGAGACCCATTATTGGTGACTTAATCTCTATAGGATATGGCCCGTAGAGCACAGCGAGGATATACGCATTTCTGAACACTATCATTCTCCTAACGTGTTGAGACAGCTGGCAGATTTTAGCCTGGAGAAAGTACTGTGGAAACTCCACTGGGCACAGCATCTGATCAAGTCTTTTTATTTCCTTTGGTGACCTTGAGTCATTGCTGTCTGCTGGAAATAAGGATTCATTCTGTCTACCGCCAGAATTAATTAGAGCTGAACACTGAACACATCCGATTGTTCTGGAACTGCTGCCACCTCCACTCACACTTGCACAGAAAAGCAGCGGGGCGTGTGCTCCCTGTCTGCGCATATGTACTGTGTACATGTTTCTGCTCAATTGCCCTTTGTGCTGCATGGGTTTAAGCAGTGGGTACAAGGGCAAATGGGGCTCATTTTTGGGTCTAAGAAGCATAAAACTAATAATGTCCCTTCTTAATTGTCTGTAACTTGAGATAGTGAAGGAAGAAACAGGTTTGATTTTTCCCTGTCTCCTTCTCTTTGGAAGTTAAGGTACAGTTGCCATTAAGAAAATCCAGATGAGACGGAGCCTTTCAGCATGTACAGAGAAGCTTTCTGCCCATTTTTCGTTTGTTTGTTTCCTTTTAAAGGTTCATTGTTTTTAATTATGTGTCTGTGGGGTGGTCTGTACATGACAGCATGTGCCCAAGGAGGCAAAAGAACCCAATCCCCTGGAGCCTGAGTTAGAGGCAGGCGTGAGCTACAGGATCTGGGTACCTGGAACGGAACTCAGAGGCTCTGCAAGGACAGTATGGGCTCTTAGCCAGTAAGCCATCGTGACAGCCACCTGGACAGTTTAAATGATGTTTTGACTTCATGTCATGTGTGTGCACACCTGCACAATTCAGTGTCCTTATCCACAGTAGCTGCATTCCATGAAGTCACCGAATCACTCATCGCTCCTAAGAGAATTCAGGACTAGCTTCCTAGAAGCCCCTCTCATCAGAGGCCTTTGTCACACTCACAAACCCCCTTGGCATGTGTGTTTCACTGTTTGCTAGGTAGGTCTTGTTGTGAGCACACAACTCAGACTCACACAGCTTTATACCACACATGTTTTCTGGGCAGGATACATCACTACCTTCTTGAAACACAAGACCACACTACACATGGGGCCATTTCAAATAAGGTCATTGGCAAATAAAGCCCAAAGCTGAGAAAAGTGCTGTGGATGGACTGCAGCAAGGATGCTCATTTAGGCTGCGACCCCAGCTCAGCAGCAGAATGCCTTCCTGGAGCACATGAGGTTTGCTTTCAACTCCCAGGACTATCGTGCAAGGTGAGGGGGCTGAGAGGAGAAATCACTCTGTATGAAAGTCAGACTGGAATGCAGAGACCCCCGTGACTCCACACTTCGTGTGGTTCAGCACATGTCCAGGGTGATGAAAAACACCCTGAGAGTGTCAGTAGGAATTGTTCTGAACAAGGACACTTGTGGATCTGAACAATAAGAATGACTCTGTGTTGGGCTCTCAGTTCCCGTATGCCCACATTCCAGAAAACTGAGAAGCCGGGAAAATAAAGTAAGAAGCCAAGCACTTTCTGTGTATTGGGAAGAGGTGTGTGTGTGTGTGTGTGTGTGTGTGTGAGAGAGAGAGAGAGAGAGAGACAGACAGACAGACAGACAGACAGACAGACAGACAGACAGACAGACAGTTTCTGTGCTTTGTCCTCTCGTCTGAGCACCCCAGAGCCCTTCAGGACCCCTGGATGTACTCACACCCCCAGAAACTTTTTTAGGTCTGTCTAAATTTTGCTTGACATGTGAATTTACAAGAAAAACAAACAAAAACAAACAAACACCCCAAAACAACAACAACAACAAAAACTACACTGCTGTGCAATTCCACAAATAATTAAACCTCCTAAGACAAAGCTGTCTATCTACAGAGGCCACAAGCTCTCTAGAAAAGGGTATGTTGGACGGTTTCCTACCGACAAGGAAGTGCGGGAAGGAACTCCGGAGTTCCTCAAACCCAATGAGTCACCCTGTTGGCTGCCAGATGCAGCTGGGTGGGGACAGTGCACCAGGTGGACAGTGCATCTGTGTCTCCTGCTTCTTGCTGGTCGCTGATCTTCTCTTGTCTCCCACAGGCAAGGCCCTGGTGGCGGTAGACCCTGGCAACCACACGGCCCCACGGCGTTGTGCCTGCACAGCCGGCTACCACTGGAGCTCAGACTGCGAGTGCTGCCGTCGTAACATGGAGTGTGCGCCTGGCTTCGGGGCCAAGCATCCCTGTACGGCACGGTTTTGTGTGTGTGTGTGTGTGTGTGTGTGTGTGTGTGTGTGTGTGTGTGTTTACACCCCTGCCCAGAAGACTTCCGGGGATTTGTCACGACTGTGTCAAGGGTGCTCCAGGGAGCCCAGTTGGCTCTGAGGAAATTTAGCGTGGACTAAAAACCCAGTTTAGTCCAGCTTCCTACAGCACATGGGCAGTCATCCTGAATTCCCTCGCCCTTCCCTCAGCTTTGTGCCCATGGGCCTCAGTCTGTGAAAACCGAGGGTCCCCACTAAGTAACAGATAGTATAGTGCAGGGATTGGCCAAGGCATTAAACATCATGCAGCACCTTAGAAGGGGGTGCACACCTCGGGACATGTTGGAAACTGACATCTACAGATATTGACTTCCAATTAAAGAGTTCCTAAAGACTGGCTGTTGGGAAGTTAGCTGCAATAACACGTTGAGAGCAGGCAATGGAGGGCTGGGGAGACATCTCTGTCTCTATAGAGCATGCTTCACCAGCATGCGGACCTAAGGCCCATACAAGGGCCCGCACTGAAAGCTAATCCCAGCTCCAGCAAGAAAGGAAGCCAGGAAATGTGAAGCCCTAGAGCAGGCTGGCCAGCTAGCCTGGGCAAAGTTCCAGCCAGTCACTGGGCTGTAAAAGCCCTTCTCTCCAAACCACTGCTTAAGCTGACTGTTGGACCAGTCATGCTCTTCCTTCTGTCTGTTTGCAGCCACTGTCCTTTCAGGCCAAGTTACCTCCTTCTCCTTGTGGGGGAGGCCTTTGCCAATCACCTCGTCTAGCCCTTCAAATATTTGAAATCTGTTCAAAAAGAAAAAAAACAAACTTGAATTGACTTGGATTCACAGAGTAAAAATCAGAGTCTTTTCTGGCCTGAGCTGTCTCCATGCTCATTACCATATAGCTGGTCACATGTCCGCTTGTTTTTAAAACCTTAGAGTTCACAGCTTTTGAACGTTGAGAGTCGGATTGCCCCATGCTTACATTCGGGCTGAGTGGCCACCAGTGGTCTGTGTTAGCAGAGCTCTCTTCAGCTCCTTTCAGAGTTGTTAGCTGCTGAGGCACACTTCTCTGAGTGACATCCTTGCTCACAGAGTGATGTGAACTTGGGGGTACTGTTAATATTCTGTCACCTGAGAACGAACTCCATGTGTCCTTCAGCTTTGTGGAGAGCAAAGAAGCAGAAATCCTTTGGTCTTGCGAAAGTCCTTCGGAGAGCCAGCCCTTCTAGCTCCCAGCTTCTAGGAAGTGGTACAAAGCAGGTTTTCAGAGTGCAACAAGCGATGGCTTCTGCTTGCCAGTCTTTCACACTTGGACAGGGCTGGGAAACTAAACTAGCATTCATTTGAACCCACATGGGAGAATGTATCTAGCTAGCGCGGCAGGCCTCTGCATCAGCGCCGACTCATCCACACATGCTCTCAGGAAGCGTCAGTTGCGGGTGGGAGCAGTGACGCCAGCTGTCCCCACCACAGTCAGATCCCTGCAAACTGCGGCCTCTGTGAACGAGGCTGCTGCCCACTGCCTTGAGGACGTGACTGTTGCTATGAATAGTGGAGGAGAAGGTTATTGTAGATGTGAGGGAGCGTGTGGCCAGAGGCAGGGACATCTATCTGAGAGAGTTCACAGTGGTCATGACCAAGTTCTGCCATGTGAGGAGACCTAGAGCCAGAAAACTTAGAGGCCACGAGGGTAAAAGGGTAAAAAGAAACAGTGTAACCAAAACATCTGGATTATCCAGGGAAGATCCTCCCAGGGAAGGGCAGCCCAGCCCCTGGGCTGAAGAGTTAGGATAGAAGGCGGGCTTTGCAGACAGGTGGACCCTGTAACAGGTAGGTACAGAGGAAAGAGGAAGCTGCAAGAAACGGCTGGTGGCCAGTGTCAGCCACTGCAGTTAACCTTTGCCCAGGGTTTGCCACGTAACAGTTCTCTCTGCCTTGAACCCTTAGAAATGATCCATTTTGACAGGAGGTGGATGAGCTCACTCTTGAGGCTGGGGATGTCCTGGCGTGCACAGAGCCCTATACTGATCCCCATTACCGAATGAGGCCTGGTATGGTGGTACACACTTGGTCCTAGCACTCTGGCAATAAAAGCAGATCAGACGTTCAAGGTCATCGCTAGCTACACAGTGAGTTTGAGACCGGCCTGGGTTACAAGAGACTCTGAGAAGAAAAAGTCACTCATGCCCGAACTTGCAGTATATTTGAATTCAAAACAAATACTGTCCAGTGACCACACGTTTGCTCTGGGTCAGCAGGGAAAGAGAAGCAGCCAGGCAGCTGCGGGTGCAGCTTTGTGCTCACCAGTATTGCAGCTCCTGGTTCAGTTTAGTGAGGTCAAGGTTTGGGTTCAGAGTAGATAGAAGTGTAACCACTTGTATTAGTGTGAGAAGCCTGGATGTAAAAGGGAGAAGGGAAATGAAGCCTTCAGGATATTACTGGTGAGCCAGAGTTAACCACCAAAAGTCAGGCGGATGGAAAGGAGTGGCCCTGAACCCACCTCAGAATCTTCTAGATTGCATTACTCTTTTATTTTTAATTTGTAACTTTATTTGGTGTGTGTGTGTGTGTGTGTGTGTGTGTGTGTACACCATAGCCCACTAGTGGAAGTCAGACAACACCTCTTGAGAGTTGGTTCTCTCCCTTCATCATGTAGGTTCCAGGAAATAAACTCAGATCATCAGACCTGAGGTCAAGTGCCTTTATATCACTCACCCTTTGTTCATCTTTAAAAACAAAATTCTCCATGTGTCTCTGTGTGTGTGTGTCTCTGTGTGTGTGTGTGTGTGTGTGTCTGTGTGTGTCCCAGTGCTGGAGGAGGCCAGAGAACTCGGATGAATCCGTGGAGTTGGGCATTACGCTGACTGATGTGGGTGCTGGGAAACATACTCTAGCCTGTGTTCATCTTTTATAAACCTGTTTTAGTTAATGTTAGTTAGTCAATGGTCCTAGCATTATTAGGATTGTCACCTAGCCAGTCACACTGCCATATCGGTGTGGAAAGGTATCTTATTTATTGCCAAATTACAGAAATCAAACATATACTTCCTCTCAGGCTTGTACCAAGAAATTTAATTTCTTATTGTTGGTTTGTATTCATGAAAATAAACCCTAATTTCAAAAGCCATCTGAAGATTTAGCACTAGGCAATGGCCTAATGTTGGTGTCACACTATAGTCAGTATTGTCCATCTGTGCCTACCAAATCGTCATGTGCCGATTGCAATAACCATAGGAGATGCGGAAAGCTTGCCTTATGCTGCCAGTTTAGCTTAGGAGAAATATGAGAGGTGAATCAAGCTTCCTAGGCAAGATCAGCTTTGGCTCTGAGTACTGCGGAGGAAGGCAAGACCCACACTGTCTCGTGTGCATTTATGTTTCCTTGGGACACAGTCCAATCCATTTGCCTCACGTATTGTCTCTAGTTACTTCTGTGCTGTGAGCAGTCACAGCCTTTTAGGAGGAAGAGACTTAGAAAGTTCCTCTGGGGGTAGGGGGAGTGTGGTGACCGCCACACTCTGTGGCCTGGTGAAAGGAACTGCTCACTCCACTCGGCTGTGTACCATTTCTTTAGTAAATCAACGGTGGAGTCAAATGTTAGCGGGCATTTCAGTTATTCTGGGTTTTGAAATAATAACCTTTGTAGTAAATAGTGTCGTGTAGCCCATATCCAAAATGGTTGGTACCATCTTTCACCCCCACCCAGATTTTAGAGTAATGAGATATTTTGGCGTTGGAAGAAGACATTTCCCTTAAAGACAGGGATGACACCACATTTGCCTGCAGCTGAAAGCTGATGCAGCCTGAAGGCTGGAAATAGGCAGTAAAATTCATCCTCATAACACAGACGGGGAAATGTTGAAGTAAAAGACCAGGCAAGGCTGTGCCTAGCTGGACATCAGACGTAGTCTTGGTGGCCTGACATGAAGCATTTCCAAACATAAACTGCAAACACTTCCTCCACTTGGAGGAAACGAAGCAGGAGACAGGGACGATGGGGTACTGCTCCAGGGACAGCATCCTGGCAGGTCTCTAAGGGTCTCCTTGATTTTATCTTGGCTCTTGTGTGTGTGTCTGACAGTGCGGCTCAACATGGACACGGTGTGCACACCCTGCCTCCTGGGCTTCTTCTCCGACGTCTTCTCATCCACGGACAGATGCAGACCCTGGACCAAGTAAGTGACCATGCAGAAGCCCGAAGATGCGATCAGCCTCGGCAGCTCTGGGTGGAAGGCAGGTCGAGTGTGTCGGGTTAGCTTCCTCTGGGAAAATGTCTGTCGGTGTCACAGTAGGGAGTGAGCCCGGAAACTCGCTGCTGGACCCAGCATGTGTCAGAGCTTTGTGCCACTTCTTAGACTCAGAAATGTATGACCTCCATGTCCAGCTTCTCTTTCTTTAACCTAACTTTGTTTAATTGAAAACTGTTTATGACTTCTTTGTCTGGGGCGGGGTGGAATGTGAGGCCTCCAGCTCTGCTGGGCATATCCTCTATGACTGAGCTGTGTGCCCAGCTTGAGTTAAGCCGTTTATGGTCTGTCATTCAGCCCTCGACGTCCCATCCTCACTAGTTTACTCATCTGGAAGGGTGAGCCCTGTCTGTGTACGTCTGTGTATGCTGTAAATACTTCGGGTTTTCGTGAGTCATCTTGAAGCTCTTTACAAGCCAAATCACAGAGGTCCATCTGTGCCTTTGATTTCACCCCATCTGTATTCATCTTGATATTTCATTTTCACCGACATTTAATTCCTGGTTTATTTGTTATTACTGAGGCTTTGCACATAAGAACTTACCTGATGCTGTTTTTCTCCACGGAAATGGGTGTCTCTGGGGCTTCTTCCAATTGCTGTGTACTTCTCTGGAGAAATGCACCCCCATTTATTTACTAAGTTCCCGTTGCTGCCATGGAAGCAGCTCTGAGTTTTCTGCAGGGATAAGTGGGTAGCGATGGTGTGGTACCACACCAAGCGTCCCTTACCCAAACCCTTGGGAAATAGTTCAGATTTGTTTTGGGTTCTGGCATCCTTTTAGCTGTGTACTGAGAACTGTCAGGGAAGGATGGCAGGTCCAAACGGAGAACTGCTCATGTACACCCCCACACAGAACCTGAAGGCCACCACACACTCTAAGTTCTTGTGTGAGTGAAGCAAAGCTTCATGCCGTCTGATTTCCAAGTTGAGGCTTCGCATCGGTGTTCTGACTGTTGGGTTTGGGTTAGGGACCCCTGACCAATGCGTAGTGCAGCACCGCACGGGAGTTACTCAGGACAGGCTCCGAGCGCTTCACATCCTGCTGTTTAACACCAGCGCTCAGAGCAACGAGCCTTCAGTTCCAAACATGTCTTTATTTCTCAAAAGCTCACGACGCATCCCACGAGCTGCTGTTGTGTCTGCTTCTCCTCCTCTCAGCATTCACTGTGCAGTTTACTGCACTGCCCTAGCACCCCACCGTCAGGATTGTAGTGTAGACCAGTGCACGCGCCTCTACAGGTTCTTCCCGATGCAGTGCACCCAGGCTTTAGGTTAAGAAGATTGTATTTTTCGTTTTCAGAATTGTACTCATCAAAACGCTCTCAGCATTTGGCGTCCTCTTTACATAAGTTCCTTCTTCGCTCTTGCCTGCTGTGTTCTCAGTAGTTCTCCCCGTTCCCGGACGCTCTGTCCACCTCTGAGGGCTTCTGCTCCCACGGCAAGGCTGGGGACTCAAACATCTGCGAAGTTATGCCTTCCCTTCCTGAAGGAGCGCCCAGTCTAGCTCAGGCTAACATTTCCTTTGTTGGGTTTTGGAAGTTAAAAGTGTTGACCCACAGCCATTGCCTGCTCTTCCCTCACAGCTGCTCCCTCCTTGGAAGGCAAGAAGCACAGCCGGGGACGAAGAAATCCGACGTGGTCTGCAGCTCTTCCCTGACCCTGAGAAAACCATCCAAGGGTATGATGAGCAGAGCCTGTGGGGTGGTCCATGGTCCCAGGGTGGTCTCTCTAAAATGACAAGCTAAGGACAGGGATTCGTTTGGGCTTTTCAGCTCAAACAAGACACGATTGTCTTGGTATTGTTTTCATTTTTATCAGCATTCTATTTGTTTTAAAGACTTATTCTTTTTTATTTTATGTGTATGGATATGTTAATACATCTGTGTTTGTGCACCACATACGTGCATTGCTTGAGGAGGCGAGGAGAGGGCATAGGATCCTCTGGATCCTCTGACATTGGACTTCAGAGTTGTGGGGTGCCATGTGGGTGCTAGGAACCAAACACAGGTCCTTTGGAAGAGCAGCCAGTGCTTTTAACTGCTGAGCTATATCTCCAGTCTCATCATTTTGTTTTGTCTACTTTTGAACAATATGAGAATTTTGTCTTTTTTAAAAGAATTGTTTACTTTATGTATATGAGTGTATTATCTCCATTTATGCTATGCATATCGTGTATACTCAGTAGCCGAGGAGGCCCGAAGAGGGAACTGGACCCCTAGGACAGGAGTTACAGACACTCATGGAAGACACCATGTAGGTGCTGGGTATTGAATCTGGGTCCTCTGGAAGAGGAGCCAGGTCTCAAGTGTTGAGCCCTCTCTCCAGCTCCCCTCCCCAATTCCATTTTTTCATTTCCTTCCTTCCTTTCTCGCTCCCTCCCTTCCTCCCTCTCCCCTCTCTCTCCCTCTCCTTGCCTCTCTCCCTCCCTCCCTCTCACACTCCCTTTCCTTCTCTCTTGTCTGCTGGAGATTTTACCCAGTGTCTTTCTACATGCTAGCTACTTGATAGTATCTTTAAGAAGATTTATTTGTTTATTTATTTATTATGTATACAACATTTTGCCTCCATGTATGCCCGCAAGCCAAAAGAGGGCACCAGACCTTATTCTAGATGGCTGTGAGCCACCATGTGGTTGCTGAGAATTGACTCAGGACCTCTGGAATAGCAGTCAGTGCTCTTAACCTCTGAGTCATCTCTCCAGCTGATAATACTCTTTTCACACTGAGTTAGGAGTGAGCTATAAACATAAATACCAATGAAAATGAACGGTAGGGATGATGGTCAGAGTGAGGGTGTCTATGTGAAAATTTTGATCAAGCCAAAGAAGGTCACTTATTAGATCTGTCTGTGATTATCTCTGAGCATTTGTAGATCAAGCTAATCTAAATATGGTTTTGAAAACTTGACAGAAAGCTGCTGGCTAGCAAAGGCTTCTGTCTGGCTTCTTTGGGTGAGTGACTGCGTGGTGGGCTGCACCCCAGAAGCAAGCAGCTTGAGGAAAGACCTTCCCAACAATCAGAGAACCAGGTCACAGGGCAACAATAAGGCCATGAATAAGAACAGCAGAAGATAAACTTAGCCAGATGATAGATGAATCAGGACAGCATGATGGATGATATTCAACTCATGCTCAAGCAGAGATAGGACCGGGCCTGGACCGCCCTCTCCTGGAGGAGGGAGCCCTGAGCAGGGTGGGTTACGTTATGGAGTGTGTCTTCTAACAGCTGAGAACTCTCTGAATTCAGGGCTGGGAGCTCTCCACTTCTGGCTACCTAGACACCCACATCCGTGATTCTTGGGTTGGATTTATAGGACTTTATCATCCTTTAACTTGGTAAAATGAAATGATCTTTAACACTGTTTTCTTCCACCACAGACGCCCAGATGTACTTGCCCAGTCTCGTCATTCTGCTCCTCTTTGTCTCTGTGGTATTAGTTGCTGCCATCATCTTTGCTGTTTACTACCGGAAGGGAGGGAAAGCGTTGACAGGTATTGTGTCCACAGTGGCATCTGAAAATTAGCCTTGAAAAAAAGAATATGGATACTTTCCATGAAAGCGTCATAGGTGGTGGTTCCTCACTCCCCACCCGTAATTCCACACTTGAGGCCAGGGAGATTAGAAGGGCATCCGTTGAGCAAATCTGGCTGGCTACATGACCTGTACTAGTGAACCTTGGGTTTCAGTGAGATATCCTGCCTCAGTGTGCAAGGTGGAGAGTGACTCATGCGGATGCCTGGTGTCATGCGCACATGCGCGTGCGCACACACACACACCACATGAATGGGCACACACATATGAACATGCATGCACAGTACACATAGATACGTACCTGAACATCCCATACATATATCCAAGCAAAAACAAAACCACAAGAATATACAGCTCCTGGCTTCAGTGTTCATAGTGACTGAAGAAAACATTTGCATATTATTGTCACAGATACACCTTCTTTGTCTCCCTCTCTTGGTTATTGTGCTTTCTCTTTTGAAGGGAGTGAGAATGCATGTGTTCCACACCATGGCAGATCCGGGTGGAGCATAGGGGTTTATGGATTATTAGTGGGTTCTAGTTTGGTTTCTGTTAACACCATGACCAAAAGTGACTTAGAAGGGAGAGAGATTTGTTTGCTTGTCTGTCTGTCTTTACATCTTACACTTCACTGTCCAGAAATCAGGGCTCAAGCCTGGAACCTGGAGGCGGAAACTGAAGCAGGTGCCGTGGGGATTGCATACTTGTTTCCCATGTCTTCATCAGCCACCTTTCTTTTCAAAATGTATTGTATGTGTATGGATGTTTGGTCTGCATGTAAGTGTGTGTACCACATGCGTGCCTGCTACCCTCAGAAGCCAGAACATGGAATCAAATCTCATGGGGTTAGACTTACAGATGATTGTGAGCCTACATGTGGGAGCTGGGAATTGAACCCAGGTCCTCTGGAAGAGCAGTCAGCGTTCTTAACTACAGAGACATCTCCCCAGCTCCTCAGCTACCTGTCTTAGACAGTCCAGGCCCTCCTGCCCAGGGTTGGCTTGTTCACGATAGACCGGGCTCTCCCTCCCACATCAATCAGCAATAGGTGTCCCTTAGACAGTTCACAGGTCAATCTGAT
Organism: Dicrostonyx torquatus; assembly: GCA_028555095.1. Taxonomy (NCBI): domain Eukaryota; kingdom Metazoa; phylum Chordata; class Mammalia; order Rodentia; family Cricetidae; genus Dicrostonyx; species Dicrostonyx torquatus. The sequence goes on along the minus strand of JAQHUG010000303.1, from coordinate 2,268,714 downwards.
GGAGGCAGTTCCCCCGGTTGTGGGTCCCTCTTCCTAGGTATTTAGGTTTGTGTCAAGTGCTCCTGTGCTGGAGACTGAACCCAGGTCTTTTCACTTCACTGTCCTAGTGAGTGAGGCACATACTAGTCTTGTTGCCCCCGAGGCTGAGGACGGAGCCTGGAGCTTTGTGCCAGGCAAGCTCTCTGCCATGGAGTCTCAGGCCCAGCCCTGGCTGAGTTATAATCAAATACTTTCACTCAGGAATGGTGACATTTACAATGGGTATGTTTATGTGGACTTTTCTAAAACGGGAGAAAGTCAGATACACAAAGGAAGAGAATGAAATAGTGATGAGCAAGGGCAGGAGGAAGGAAATGGGGAGATGTAGGTCAAAGGCTACAGCAGCAGATGTGCAGAATAAACACACCCAGGGAAGAATGTAGTCCAGGGTGAGACGTTTTGCTAATCGAGTTGATTTTGGTACTTCTTGCCACATACAGGTCACCATTTAACATGATGGATAAGTTAATCCACTTTGCCATCTGTATTTATCCTATAGCATCATACTGTATAAGCTAAGTATATAAGATAAAATTTATATTAAAAATAAGTAGAAAATTATAACATGTCGTTATATCTTTGCTTTTTTCCCAGCTAATCTGTGGAACTGGGTCAATGATGCCTGCAGCAGCCTAAGTGGAAACCAGGTAAAAGTGTTTACTGCCTCCCTCAGTCCTGCCGTAGTCTCTAGAGCTGTAACTCTAGGCCTACGAGACAGTGAAAACTGTCCCGGAACTGATCTCTGTTCAGTAAGTCAATGCCCATTGTCTCCATCCCGCTCCATTCCCACACCTTCCCTGATCCCAGGCTGGACACTGAATGGTCTGTACTCGTACTAGGCAAGCACACTATCCCTGAGCCAGACAATATAGTCTTTATTCCAATTCTGTTGTCTCTGTATACGTATTTTTAGAAATGGCCTTGATTGCCTAGTGCAGTCCTAGGAGGAACCATCTATGACTTCCTTTACTCTGTTATTTAATAAATATTCTCCTTTGTCATAATTTCAAAAATTATTGAAAAATATTGAGACTATTGCAATGAAAGGCCGGATGCCCGCTGCTCAAATTCATCAGCTCACACTCTATCACGCTGATTTACTCTTTCCTCTGTCTGTGAACCAAGTGAGTCTGGGATCACTTCAGAGTGAATGGAGATTGTGAATTCCTCTGTTCATAAGTGTGTAAATGCACGTTCCTTAAGAATAAATAGTCTCTGTCAAAAAGGGAATTTACCAAAATGAAAAAATAAACAAACAAAAAAAAAAAAAACTGGGACTGGAGCGATGGCTCAGTGGCTTGGAGCACGCACTTCTCGCCAGAAGGCTGAGTTCAGTTCTCAGCACTCTCTTTAGGCAGCTCATGACCACAGGTGGTCACAGCCTGCAACTGCAGCTCAGGGGGATTCTATG
>JAQHUG010000303.1:2221015-2237499 GCA_028555095.1 Dicrostonyx torquatus | reverse complement strand
ATTGCAGTGATTGGGCTCTGTTATGATGGGGTTAAATTGCAGTGATTGGGGTCTGTTATGATGGGGTTAAATTGCAGTGATTGGGGTCTGTTATGATGGGGTTAAATTGCAGTGATTGGTCTGTTATGATGGGGTTAAATTGCAGTGATTGGGCTCTGTTATGATGGGATTGCTGCCTTCCGAAGGAGACATGTTGTCTTGTCTGTTCGCATTTGTGTTTTTGTGCTGTGATCTCAGCATCTAGAATTACAACATTTTAAGTGTTTCTTGGTGTAGTCATCGGATCTTGTATTTGTCAGGTGGGGACTCTGTTCCTTGTTTCTGTTGTCTACTCTGGATCCAATGTTAGTGTGGTGGCTACAGAGTTCCTGGTAGCGAATGCTCCAAAGTTCAGGCATCGATGGGTGTCACAGAGGGATGGCTAGAAGCAAAGGCTGAAAGGGGAGCAAGAAAGAGTTAGGCCTGTACCTACAGACAGGATTGCCAGGGAATCAAAAGGTGTTCACTTTGAAGGCAAAAAAAAAAAAACAATGAGAAAAGCAAATTCAAAGGCGCAAGCACATGTTGTAAACATCCACTATTAGGAAAAACTAAAACTTTACAATTTTTCATTCTTTAGAAATGTATGTTCTGGGTGTATACTCCAATAGGTTACTCTTTTTTTTAGAGTAAATATTTCCACAATTAAACGTTTTTTCACAGCCTCGGAGTCCTGCTTGCTATGTGGAAACTCACAGCCTATTACCATGTTTGAGATATGGCAGTCGTGCTTCTCAGGGACCCATCCGTTTGTGATGACTTGTGAATTTGTAATGAACATGTTGGTATAAAAATTTCCCTGGCTGATGAAGCATGACATGTCCTTTTATTATCTTCTCACTTCGCTTCTATATATTGAGAGTAATATGATAATAAGATGGTGATAGATGAGGGAAAACACAATTAAATCCAAATGGTATCATCTTCTAACCCTGGAAATAGACAGAGTAAGGGGATTCAGTTTTATCGTCATGAGAAAACTTGCTTAGTTACATAGCTCTACAGGTGGTTGGTGTTCACAGGCCCAAGGCATAGTGGGAGATTTTGTGTCCTGGCAAAGGTCTCCCACTGTTGTCACATTGGTCTGCAGAGATGGTGGGGGGATGTGGAGAGCAGACTGTATGCAAGGCTGGGAGTCCCCACTCAAGAGGGTCCCAAGGCCAGGCTCGGTGGTGCATGACTTTAATACCAGCACTCAGGAAACAGAGTTAGGAGGGTCTCCATGAGTTTGAGGCCAACCTGATCTACACAGGGAGTCAGCCAGCGTTACATAGAGACCCTGTCAAAAGAGGGGGGGCGTTCCTGGAGGGACCTTTCTAAATGAGGGGGCGTTCCTGGAGGGACCTTTCTAAATGAGCTTCCCAGGCAGGGAAGACACTGAACTGAAGGTCCCCAAGATGACACCTAGATCGGTGGCCTGGTATGAAGTTAGGAGGTGGAAAGTGAAGCCAAGCCACCATGGCTCAGCTTGGCAGACCATGGCAGAGCTGTGAGGCCAGTGGAATTGTAGCTCTGAAGGCCAAGCCGCCCCCTGCCCTGGCAGCAGGGAAGTGTCCATGGGGGTCTGGGGGCAAGTGGATGCTCAGTGAAGACCAAAGGCCCCAGCTGTCAGTCTTTGTGCCTTCACTTAGGAGAACATGTGCCCTGTGGACTCATCAAGGGTTCTAATGACTGGAACAAAAGCGTTAGATATGAGTGATGCCACATCTGCAGGCTCCACGCTCTACAGGGAAACTGAAGATGGGACCTTGTTTATAAGCCAGTGACATAGACCAGGCCTGAGAGGGGCAGATGTGAGGAAAAGAAGGATCAGGGCATTCCATACATGGCTATAGTCACTGCTGCCAAGAGTACATGTTCTTTCTGTGTGGTTGAAGAGAAGGTTTCTATTGTAGATGTGAGAGAGGGAACGTCCAGAGGCATCTGGAAGAGTCTACAGCAGGGAAAGAAAACAGTGGACTGAACATGGCTGGCAGACTGAGCCAGGCCCTGGGTGAGGGGGGGGTGGTGAGAGAGGAAGAGAAGAGAGAGGGACAAAAAGGAGACCAAAAGAGATCCAAAAGAACCAAGAGAGCCAAGAGAGCCAAGAGCAAGAGTATGTATTCATGAAAACATAAGACAAGAATGAATCTGATCGTAGCACTCCCTGTTCAAACCCATGCTTCCCATTGCCTCTAGAACACAGACCAAACTATGTGGTATTCTTAACGACACTTCACCCATGACTACATCTCACCCAGCTCCCCTCACCTTCCATGGCACTGGTCTCCTCTCCCACCTCCAGGGGAAATATCATTTTCTATGATTACAGTCCTCTTCAGCAGTTAAATCCAAAATGTGCCTCAGTTCAAACATTTGGCAGGGCATCTGCCTTCTCTTTCACAGAGCGGCTCAGGCCCATTAAAAAGGAGTGACCCAGGAACTTTCCCTTCACAAAATGCATTCCAAATGACAATGGTCAGCTGACTTTAGAGTAGGCATGTGTCCCCCACACCCGGCCACCACAGCACATCCAGCTGCCACCATACTCAGCAGTCCCCACAGCACTCTGTATATGTCAATGTCCAATCAATAGGTGGCGCATGAGGCTCGCCAACCCCGCTATAGTGTGGATAAGAAATGGTCCTATGTGCTTAAAGTTTGGTCCTCACGTGGTGATGACTTTGAGGTGGTTTTATCCCAGTGGTGCTAATCTCATCAACAGATTAACCCACTTTGAGTTCATAGCTGAGTGGGTTATTGGGAGGGCATGATCACTGAGGACATGCTGTTAAAGGGTCAATCTTGTTTTCACTCTTTCCCAGAGATCATGACATACGCATCCTCATCCACCACATCCACCTACCACCATCATAATATGCTTTGCTTCATGGACAAGTCAATGTAGCCTAAAACAAGTTCAAGAAGTTGTCAGTAAACTTGTTTATTCCGGGAATTTTGTCACGGTAATGAAGCTGACAATCTCATGACCGGTTAATGTTCCCGGCATATGGTTTCTCACTGAATTTCACAAAAGTCCACTCTCAGCCAAAATGGATTGAAGGAAAGATCTGAGCGCTGAATGGCCAGGTAAACTAAAGAAAACAAAACTAATGAGGTCTCATCAGGTGAGGCCAAAGCAGTGTCTGTGAAGATAACACAGGGCAGACTGAAACATAAGATTATTGCAAGGTCCTCTAAGACAAAACCAGCAGGGAGCTGACAGAGCTGAAGGACCCCGCCCCCCCCCATCACTGCCACTTCTGTGTTCCGCATGGAGTCCCTCTAGGTCTGAAGGGCCAAGAGTTTAATTATTCTTAAAAATTGTTCATGAAAACAGTTTTATATCAAAAGATCCCCAAAAGGCCCAAGAAGGGGAAAAAAAAAAAACAAACCTGAGATGCTTTAGGGGGACGGGAAATGTCAATGTGACACAGGCTAAAGTCACCTGAAAGGAGGGAACCTCAACTGAGAAAATGCCCCCATGAAGTCGAGTTGTAGGGCAGGCCTATAAGACATTTTCTTAATTAGTGATTGATGGGAGGGAAACCCATTGTAGGCAGTGCCATCCCTGGGCTGATCATCCTGGGTTCTGTAAGAAAGCAGGCTGAGCAAGTCATAAGGAGCAAGCCGGTAAGCAGCTCTCCTTCATGGCCTCTGCATTAGCTCCTGCCTCCAGGTTCCTGTCCTGACTTTCATCAGTGATGAGCAGTAATGTGATAGTATAAGCCAAATAAGCCCTTTCTTTCCCAAACCATTGCTTTGATCATGGCATTTCACTGCGGCAATGAAAACGCTATCTAAGACATGAAATAAGAGAATATCAACAACAGCAAAATCCAGTCTTGGGCTACAGAGAAGGACTCCTGATGATTGCTCCCGAAATTCATTTCTATAAGAAGGTGATATGGGTTTCCCCCTTTCCAGCACCTAGGTTGAGCGTAGGTCCACGTGCAGTGACAAAGAGGGAATAGCCGAGAGGTATTGACCTGTTACTGCATGCTGCTGGCTATGTGCTTCGGGCCCTGTAGAATTTATAAGATCACATGTGAAGAACAGTCGCGGGAAGGGAGCTCTTTAAAACCAAGAAAACAAATGCAAGCCTCATGGTCGCCTGAGGGACTCGTTGTATCCAAGCATACAAGGTTGGTACGAAGAGCGAACAAATGCCCATGGCTGGAGGACACCTACCAAGAGGGATGGACAGTGGCCACTGTTCTCTAAGAACACTGTAGTCAGCCACGGGTCTCTGTCAGTCATGCGTACTGTCTCATGATCAAGCAGGCAAAGTAGCCACCGAATGGTTGTTCTTTTATGAAGCAGAGAAGGGACTGTCCCTCTCTTCCATAGATGTGCCTTCCCCAAGCCTGTTTATATCAAGTATTTTAATTTAATCTTTGTTTTTATTTGAGATAAGATTTCATTACGTAGCCTTGGCTAGCCTGTTACTCAGCTATGTGGACCAGGCTGACCTCAAACTCACAAAGACCCGCCTGTTTCTTCTTCCTGAGTTCTGGGATTAAGGGTGTGTGCCACCACTTTCTGGCTGTATGTGGCATTTTAATGAAAGCTTACTCAGCATTGCAATAATACCCATGAGGTCTCAAAATGACTCATTTTTAAAAATCACTTTTACTGAGTCAGTATCATTTACATATAGTAAAATTTGCCTTTTTAAGGTCTGCACTTCTGTGGATTCTGACTAATATATGGAGTCCTAGCACCACCAAGACAAGACAGGACATTCCACCACAGCACATGCTCCCTCGTGCTCCTTGGTAGTCAGTTGCCTCCTCCAGCGCCACACCTGGCAGTAGTGACCTGTGGCTTGGCTTTGTTTGCCCGTGCTATCCAGACAGAGTGTGGCCACCTGGGTCTGACTCCTTTCACTTAACGCACTCTGTGTTTTGCATGTCATCTCTCATTTGTTCCAGTTTTATTACCTAGTAGTGCTGTTTGGGGTCTGTTTGCTCTCCGCACTCTGGCCTTGTTGTGTGATTTGTTTAGTTGTTCATGAGTTGGGCTGCGTTAGGGTTAAGTTTAAGGTATTTATGAGTAAGACTATTTTCAACATTCCTGTAGGCTTTTGTGCAGGTGCAGGTGTGCCCAGGAGTGGGAATAATGCATTGTTTGCTCTGTGCATTATGGTCCTTTGAGCTGCCAGAACAACATGCCACAGTCTGAGTGCATGTTTTTGTCTGCTTGTTTCATATAACTGGAGCTTAAAAAATAATTTAATGAAAGTTAAAATTTCTATTAACTATTCCTGAAATATAAATTTCTGTTTTCAAACTTTGCTCACTGGTTTACAAGCAATAAAATTTTATTTTTCATAGTTCTGGAGCCTGGGAAGTTGTCTTAGTTAGGGTTTTATTGCTGTAAAGAGACACCATGACAACAGCAACTCTTATAAAGAAAAACATTTAGATGTTTAAGACCACTACTGTCTTGGTAGGAAATATGGCAGTATGCAGGCAAACATGGTGCTGGAGAAGGAGCTAAGAGTTTCACATCTAGATCAGCACACAGCAGGAAAAGAGAGTAACACTGGGCCTGCCTTGGGCTTCTGAAACCCCAAAGCCCATCCCCAGGAGATTTGAAAGAAAATGGCCTCCAGAAGGAGTGGCACTATTAGGATGTGTGACCTTGTTGGAGGAAGTGTGTCACTGTGAGGGTTGGCTTTGTATTCTCTTATGCTTAACCTTCTCCCAGTATCACAGTCTATTTCCGGTTGCTCTCTGATAAAGATGAGCCAGCACCATGTCTCCCTGCACTCCTCCATGTCCCACCATGACGATAATGGATTGAACCTCTGAAACTGTAAACTAGCCACCACAATGGAATGTCTTCATTTATAAGAGTTGCCATTGTCATGGTGTCTGTTCACAGCAACAGAAACCCTAACTTAAGACACCCAGGGACACATTTCTTCCAACAAAGCCACACTTACTCTAATGAGGCCACATCTTCCAACAGTGTCACTCCCTATTAGCCTATGGGGGTCATTTTCATTCAAATAACAGAAGTCCAAGATAGAGTGCACAGGATTGGGTGAGTTGGGTGATTGGTTGGATTGGGTGAGTTGGATGGGTTGGTTGGGTTGCGTGGTTTTGTTGATTTGGTGGGTTGGGTGGATTGGATGGTTGGTTGGGTATGGTTAGGAGAGGTATCAGTTCTCTGGGTTAGATTCCTTTCACCACCTTGAAACCTCTTTCCTTGGCTGCCAGGCTACTCCATATTGATTGTAGAGGTCAAAAAACAACCTGGAGGGAGTCACTTTTCTCCCTCTACAATGTGGTTTGGTGGGTTGGTTGGATTGGTGGGTTGAGTTGGGTGGGTATGTTGATTGGGTTGGTTGGTTGGGTTGATTGGGTTGGGTGGGTGGGTTGAGTGGGTTGACTGGGTTGGTTGGTTGGATTGTTTGGATGGGTTGATTGGTTGGGTTGGTTGGGTGGGTTGGGTTGGGTGGGTGGGTTGTTTGGGTTGGTTGGGTGGGTTCATTGGGTTGGTTGGGTTGATTGGGTTGGGAGTTTAGGGGTGCTCTTGTGGGTCACAGACTGTACAGCTCTTTCTGTGTTCTCATACAATGAAAGGAGCCAGACTGTCGCACCAGGCCTGCTTCCTCACGGCACCAATCCCGTTCATAATCTATCATCTCATAAGCCTGTCATTTCCCCAAGGCCCCACTTTCGGATACCATCACCCACTTTGGGATGAGGTTTCAACTGGAAATTTGGGAGGATGCAAACACCCAGCAAGGTTTATAATAGCCAAGCAGGAGAGAGATGACTGTTCCTTGCCAACAACTGGAAAATTTTATAAGGACTGAAAGCAGCCTTCACAGTTGCTAATGGTGGGAAAATTTTATAAGGACTGAAAGCAGCCTTCACAGTTGCTAATGGTNTTCACAGTTGCTAATGGTGGGAAAATTTTATAAGGACTGAAAGCAGCCTTCACAGTTGCTAATGATGGGTGGAGTTGGTTTTGTTTTGTTTCCTAGAAGTGAGGAAGCATAGAAATGGACTTCAGAGCAATCTAAAGAAATCAGTAAAGAGATAAAGTATTCTTTTGAGTAATTCGGGGAATTGTGTTCTTAAATGATATCTTTTTCCTTATTGTTAGTCTTCCAGACAATATCCCTGTTACCCCACAAGTAGACAGAATAGCAACTGGTCTGAAGCATTTTTAAATATTTCAATGAGACTGTTTTTGTGTTAACAGGAAGTGTTCCACTTCCTTAATACTACTTTGAAAAAAACTAAATGAAGGTTCCTGTGCCCTGGGGAAAATAGAGCCATAATTAGAGCAATGACAAACTGGGGCTGGTCTCATTTCTCTTCTAGGAAATAGCTTGTTTTTGTTTTAAGTTATCTGTATGTATGATATATTATCTGCTTTTCAAATGATGAATGGACAATTCAGCACAATGAGTTGCCTCAAATTTCCCTCCAGCTCCCTCAGATCCCAAACAAACCAATTTGTGTTTCAGTACAGATATGTTACGAAATAACTTCAAATAGTTAGCATTGGCCCAAATGTAACATAGTTAGAGGATTATCTTGGTAACAAAAATAATTCTGTAAACCAACCTGAAGACTGATGCTCACACCCTGAAGCTAGGCCTCTTTGGAACATCATTCCAGAGTTAGTTCTTCAGTAGCTGGGAAACTAGAAATAAAAGGAAAACACATTCAGCAACAGTGTGACAATGAATGGTTCAGAGGAGGCCAGCTGCTCTGGGCAGAGCTCTTCCACCCTCCCTGACCTGCTGCCCAGTAGTGGCTCCCAAACCAAGTGAATAAGACATTGTAAAGTCAGCACCTTAGAGATGAAGCCTAGGGTTCTCTGCAAGGATTCGAGCTAACTGTCAAGCCAGAACTGTGGAGGGTCTGGAATATTAGGGTGAGCAAGGCCTTTGGGTTTAGTCTCCTTAGTGTGGCTTAAGTCTCTTGATGTGACTGGGGGCTGAGGGCTATGCAGCGAGGAAGGACGATTCATTTGTCAACTCAGTTAGGAGCTGCTGAAGATGCCTACAAATCGAAGGCAAAAGATGACAGCTGCCCAAAAGGCTAAATTATTGACTATATCCACTGAGGTTCCAGAAAAATGACCATTTCCTCAGAGGCTGACTCCAAATAGAAAACACCGGAGAGAGAAGGGCGGACAATCAACAGGCAAAAAAGCACCTGTTATGCAAACCTGACCCAAAAAACCTGTACCCCAGCACACCAACAGCAAGAGATGGATACAAAGACAGGAAAACCCCTCAGAGGCTCAAGGGCCAGTCACCTGGTGTATGCATCTTCACAAACAGGGTTGAAGGTTCTCTGACCATCACACATGTGATGCAAACACATTCATAAATCATAAACACATACATGCACTAAGTAAATCTGTTAAAAAGAGGAATAACAAAGTAACAGGATGGATCTGATGTTTTGTTAAGCAACTACTATGTACTCATTGGAGAACTGGCATCTGTTTCATGAATAATCAAATGGAATCTTATGGAGGGTGACCAAGGAAGTCTTGTCCCACAGTTACTTGCGCTGGCCAGGTAAAGTGAGTCACAGTTTTATCAAGGTGTCAGACTCACAGTCCTGCCAGATCTGCTCAGCTCCAGCCCTTTTCTCTCCCTACAACTCCACAGTTGTCTCCCCAACAATCAGAAAGTACACTAAAAGGGAGCTCTCCGGAGTTCCCAGGAAAATTCAAGATGCCCCAGTGAATCTTCAGATAAACAGTCGCTACATTTTTTAGTATTTTCATGTTGCAAATATTAGAGAATAAAACAGCATTTCACTCGTCTGAGATCTAGACTGAACTGGTCATTTTATTTGATTTACTAAGTCTAGCCCAAGCCCTCTTTGATGCAGTCTGGCCACATGGTGGAGAGTTCCAGATTCTAGTCTGTTCTTCCTTGTGTGGCCATTAATAATTATATCTCGCCATAGTATTTACTGGAAGGCGGCAATGGGGAAGGGTTACCAGGGAGAGGTCCACTTGAGCACAGGCAGGAAAATATCAGCACTTCCTTCTTTAGGTCATCACTTATGGCACTGGAAACCCTGGCCGGCCAGGTCCATTTCCACATTTCCACATAGTCGTGCGTATTCCGTTCAGAACTTCCCAGAGAGCTGGGACGATTGCTCGGTGAGCAAGTGCTTGCTATGCAGGCATGGTGATCTAAGCTCTGACTCCCAGGTCCCGTGTAAAAGCTGGGCCCTGCCGCAGGTGCCTGCAATCCCAGGCAGACCTTAGGGGTCCCCCCACCACAGTTGTGGCCAAACCAGCAAACTTCATGTTCAGTGAAGAGATTCTCTCTCAAAAACTAGAGTGGAAAGTGATTGAGGAAGACAGCCATGTTGGCCTTTGATCTCCACATATGCACATATATGTGTAAACACGCATGCATGAACACATACATGCATGAACACATACATGCATAAACACATATGCATAAACACACATATGCATGAACACACATATGTATAAATGAGAGAGAGAGCGAAAAAAGAAATTACCAGCATATGCTTTGGAGTTATCATCCATGAACTATTTATTTTGTGGAATCAAGACATTTGGATCCAGTCCCCAGGTTCCTTCTGAGACAGCTTAATATGTTTCTACTTGAGGGGACGGTGGCAGAGTTGACTCAGTAGGACTCAGCTGACAGCACTGCTGACTTTGGTGTGGAAATTAGGAGCGCTCACTCTCAGCTCTCTGGGCTGGACACCACCATGAGACCTCTTGGCTTCCGGCTCTTCCATATTGATTGTCGTGGTCAAAGAACAAGCTGCAGGAGTTGCTTTTCTCCCTCTGCCCTGTGGTCACCTTCCCTGCTGAGTCAGCTCACCGCTTGAGATTTTGAATTTGTCAGGGATTCGAACACAGTCTCTTCTGGCTAATAGCCAGCTTGTACCTTCCCCTTGGCCTCTGTAATAAATGACCAGGCACAGAGCCCTAGGTTAGAGCTCTACACTGTCTCCCTAGGCTGAAGTCAAGAAGAGCCTGCTCTGTAGGCCTGAGGGACCAGCAGGGCCTGTTTCTTCTGCAGGTCTTTTTGAGCTTCTAGAGGCTGTTTGGCACTTCTTCCACCTTCAAAGCTAAGCTCGCATCATCTCAGCCTCTGTTTCTGCTGTCTTCTCTAATTCTCCCACCCTCTTTCTTTACTGCAGAGCCTTAGCAGTTACGCCAAGGCGCCCCAGTGCACCCCAGTGCACCCCAGTGCACCCCAGTGCACAGTTCAGTGCTGGTCACCTGGCCACCCAAGAGCGCTGGTTTAATCTTTTCCTTAGACTTCCTTTCCACCAGGCTCCTGGAGGAGTGACCATCCTGTAGGGCCCATGGACCCTGGAAGCAGAGACAACTTAGTGGGTGAGGGCACTTGCCAGCAAGCTGGGTGAGTTGAGTTCACTTTACTCCTGGAGACCCACATGGTAGAAGGAGATAACTGAGTCTCTCAAGTTGCCCTCTGCCCCCGACAATGCATGTGGCATGCATGCACTCACACAAAATAAACAAGAAAAATGAGCCTACAAAAAAACCTTTGTTGGCCTGAGAGGCATTATTGGGAGGTAGCAGAACCTTTAAAGATGGGGGGCTAATGTGATGTCTTTGGGTCACCGAGGGCATTTCTTCAAAGGATACTATGGGACCCCCAACTTTTCCCACTTTCTTTCACCTTCTGGTCATGAAGTCAGCAGCCCCCACTATTGTACATCCTTTGCCATTGCCACGTGGCCACCCAGTAGAAGCCCGCAGAATAGGTGTAGCAGATCTTGGGATGGAAGTTCCAAAATTATGAGCCAAAATAAGTCTTTTGTCACATAAGTTAATTATGCCAAGTCCTTGGTTATAGTAACCCAATGCTATCACAGCTGTGGACATCAAGGATCCGTTTGCTGCCTACCACAGCAAGCACGTTTGCTAAGATGTCTTACGACTTAGCTCCAAAACATGTGTGGAGAAAAGTCTGAGCCTGGCATGAAGCGCTGAGTGGAATGCTTTGCTTCCTTCTCTCATCCGGCTTCGGGTTTCCTGTGCTGGGTCCACAGAGTCTCTTGTGAGGCTTTCCAGGACACAGCTCTTGCAGACGGTTGCTGGAAAGCTACACAGCCTCCTCGTACAGGGCCTGTAGGCCTGGGAGAGTCCGTGATTGGTCCTTAGCAGCCGATGAGAAACATACACAGTTGAGGTCGGGCCTTTGCTTTCTTTCCGCTCAGCATCCCCTCCTCTTCTCTTTGGCCTCCTGGGGCTCACTTCAAAATCTCCCCTACCTAGCTTGCTGCCCTTCCCTGACCCCTTTCCTGCTGGGACAAAGAAGGAAAGGAAGGCAAGGGAGACTGAGAGAGGGTACAGAACACCAGCCTCTGGCAGAGGAAGACATAATCAGCTGGATAAGAAGCAATGAACAGAATGAGTGTGTGATCCGATGTCCCCACCCTTTTGCAATCTCCTACCCCATAAAAGACCCAAGAAGACCTTGTTGGGAAGAATTTACCTTGATGTCAAAGGTCAACCAAGATTTGCACTTACTGAGACTTCTTTCTTGCTCCAGTCATGCCATAATTTTGCCCCGATTCTGGACTTTTACTCTAATAAGAGATGTCCTTTCTGTTGGAATGTTTAAGTGTATGAGATTCCCCAAATGTCAGGCTGGAAGGTAATTTCATAATTCATGTTCCACCCATCTCAGTATATTTTCTCAATTGCACTTTTCAAAGGCTCCACAATTGCTTCTGCTCAAATCTTTTCATTTCCACACTAGACAAATTTCTGAATATTAATTGAAAGTCATAAAGCATGCCAGCAGTACCTTCTTGTGCAAGATGATGTATTCTAACTATTAATTACCAAGGTTAGTGTGTGCTGGAATGTCAAACACGTGCCAGGAATATTCTGTGATTTTTCAGGGACATTCTAGCTCCTGAAGCAAAACTTTTTTCTTTTCTTTTCTTTTGAGAAGGGTTTCTATGTGTAGTCCTGGCTGCTTTGGAACTCGCTCTGGAGATCAGGCTGGCCTTCAACTCATGGATCTGCCTGCCTCTCCTGTGTTCTGGGGTTAAAGGCTTATACCACCATGCCTGCTTGGGCAAACCTTAAAAAGACTTTTCTTAGAAAACAATCTCTCAGAAGTGTCATTGGTGTTTTTCTGTGAATCACCTGGGCAAGAACTATGCCTCTGTTTGATAAATACACTTTTACATCATGTGCTAATTTCTCATCTTCTGGGGCAAGTTTCCTTATGTTCTCCAGGAGGCCTGCACTTCCCAAACCACCTCAGACCTACAGTAATCCTCCTGCTTCTGCGTCCTTAGGCCTGCACTTCCCAAACCACCTCAGACCTACAGTGACCCTCCTGTCTCTGCTTCCTGAATGCTGGGACTAAAAGTGTCACCACTATGCTTGACAAATTGTGAGCCCCTGAAAGAAGCAGCCCCACATTATGCTGTAATCTCTACAGTCTGAACTGCCTCACAGGGAGACAGACTGAACCAGCCAACTCTGGGCCAGTGTTCAATGGACTGAAATCTTCAGTGGGTGACGCCTCCTTCATTCCCAGTTTTCTTCACTGTCCGCTGTAGAAGATAAAATTAATTCTGTGGCTGCAGTGACTCCAGCACACAGCAACTTCCTGTGATTCTTGCTGTTACCTTATTAATATCACAATTATATCAACACTAGTGACCAAGTTGCTATCCACATCTGCCTGAAAACCAAACATCAGAAACTAGCCACATCAGCCCCTGTGCCTCAACAGACATCTCTCAAATGCCTAAGTGTTTGCGGATTTTTCTTCTCACTTTGACAGTTTTCATTCACTGCTGCGACTGAAGAAAAAAAAACCCACAGTATATAACATGTGACATCCACAACAAGTCAACAGAGCTGCAGGTGAGACACAAAGCCCGGCCCTTGACACCACATCGGTGTGTCAGTGTCTTTCTCATTGCTGGGATCAAATATCTGACAAAAGGCAACTGAAGAAAAGAGGATCTGTTTCAGCTCACGGTCGGAGGAGACACAGTCCCTGGTGGATCTATTTCAGCTCACGGTCGGAGGAGACACAGTACATGGTGGTGGGGAAGGAGCAGCAAAGGAGTCCAAAGCCACTCATCCCCCTGCGTCTGCAATCACAGAGCAGAGAGACGTGAACGCTGGGGCTCAGTTCCCTTTCTTGTTATTCAGTCTAGGCTCTCAGCCTAGGGGATGGTGCCACCCATGCAGGAGTTTTTCCATTCTTAGTTAATCCTCTCTGGAACACCCCTACAGACACCCCCAAAGGTACACCTCATTAATGCCTTAATGTTTCTTAATCAAGTCAAGTTGTCTATTAAAATTAACCACCACGCTGCCGGGCAATGGTGGCGCACGCCTTTAATCCCAGCACTCGGGAGACAGAGGCAAGTGGAACTCTTTGAGTTCGAGACCAGCCTGGTCTACAAGAGCTAGTTCCAGGACTGGCTCCAAAGCTGCAAAGAAACCCTGTCTCAAAAAAAAAAATTAACCACCACGCTTGGCAAATATGGACATTAGGTTCAGACAGTGGCACAGAGGGGGCTTGTGTGATGCCAGTGGGACTTCATTTCTTTAGGATAAAGCAGGAAGTTGACCCAACTAGGACACTTGTGAAAGACTAGAGATGCTATCACGACTTGGGAGCAACCTTCTAGGCCACAGTTGTCCTACATACTGAGCTTTGGAGGTGGGAATACTTTGTCTGTTGTCCCTATTATCACTACAGGTTGCAGATGGCTACTAAACACTTGAAACAAGGCCTATGACACTGAGAAAACAGATTTTCTATTTTAATCTTAAAACCCGGATCTGGACCATAATATCGTCACAAGAGAGAGGTGCATGCATTTGTGTGTGTATGTGTGGGGGAGGTAAGCTCTTCATGATTGGGATAATACATTGGGATAAGTCAATGTATTACAAGATTAGTCCCTTGTCCAAGGGGATGATGTAACTTTTATGAGATGGGCCTTTTCAGGTCATCAGTGGCATGGCCTCTAAGGGAATTATAGGACACCAGGCCTTGCCTGGCTCTCCTTCACTCTCTGGCCACGATGGAAATGATTTTGCTTCACTGAACACTCCAACTGATATGTGTTCTGCAGGTCCAAAGCGACATGGCTGCTAATCATGGACTGAGAGCTCTAAAGCTAAAGACAAAACCAATTGTCTCTTCAGCATTGATTATCTGCGGTATTTGTTACGGGCAGGGAGCTGACTCCAACAGGGTCTGGGTAGATAGAGGTCATGTCGCAGCTGCTGGAGACCTGATGCTTATGGATTAAAATACAGCTAAAGACAGGTCCTGGACTGTGGAGGGATGGGAAAGAGGACTGGAGTGATGGCTCACTGGTTGAGTGCTTATTATTTTTGCAGAGGACTGAGTTTAATTCCCAGCACATCAGGTAGTTGACAACTTGCTGGAGCTCCAGTTGTAGGGATCTGACACCCTCATCTGGCCTCTGAGGGTACCAGCACTAACATGCACACACCCTCCCCCAACACAAATATACACACTTAAAAACAAAGAGTGGGCAGACAACTGGGAGAGAATTTATTTCTCTGCTTTTGACTGAATCCACTTGAGCAGCTGCCTCAAGCTCCTGTTGCCATGGCTTCTCCACAGTGATGGACAGTAACCCGGAACAGTGAACTGACACAAACTCTTTCTCCTGAAGCTGAGTTTTGTCTGGATATTTTATCATACCAACAAAATGACATTAGAAAAAGGGGCAAATATCTCATCCATTGCAAATGTATTCAAGGAATTGTTATGATATGGTGTGAGATGGATTGGGTCCAAACCACAGTGGGCAAGAGACAAACAGGTCATGGGGAGTTTTATTGAGGAAAGGGAAAGGAAGGGAGAGAGGAGAAAGAGAAAGGAAATACAGAGTTGCCTTGTGGGAAGAGAGAGAGAAGGAGAGAGAGGGGGAGGGAGAGGCAGAGAGCTAGAGAGAGAGCAAAAGATGTAGAGAGAGGCAGAGAGCCAAAGACCGGTGCGAGAGGGGAAGAGGAAGGAGTAGGTTGAATTCTGCTCTTAAAGGAATGGGCAAGCCAGGCAGTGGTGGCGCACCCCTTTAATCCCAGCACTCAGGAGGCAGAGGCAGGCAGATCTTTGTGAGTTCGAGACCAGCCTGGTCTACAAGAGCTAGTTCCAGGACAGGCTCCAAAGCCACAGAGAAACCCTGTCTCGAAAAACCAAAATAAATAAATAAATAAATAAAGGAATGGGCAGTGCACATGAGCGTAGAGGCCATGCAGCAGGTCAGTGTACTGCCTGCCATGCATGCAGGGGTGACAATCTCTGTCACTAATGCATCATTTTAAGGTTTTATTTTTATTTGTGTGAGTATATACACACTTGTGTGGTTGTGTATGGAAGGCAGAAGAGAGCATGTGATTCTCTGGAGCTGGAATTAAAGATGGTTGCAAACACCTGCAACATGAGAACTGGAACCAAATTTCTGTCCTCTGTTACACAAGTTTTAATAATAAAAGCTGAAGCCAGATATTGGGGTAAATGCTGAAAGGTTAAAAAAAAAAAAAAGCAAGCCACATCACTTCTTACCCTGCTAACTCCTCAGCTGAAAAAGACTCACCACATTTCCCCTTTTTTTTTAAATAAAAAAAGATTATAACTAATACAAGAAAAATTATATACAATAAGTACAATAACTATATACAGTATATAGACAACAAAACATCAACAATATCTAGTCCATTAGCAATTGAAAAATTTATAGAAATTGAGTTCAAAATGTTGTACCTAAATCACTTTCTATCCTAATTTGCATTACTTGAAATTATCTTTTTATGTATCTCAACAATATACATTTTATATCTCTTTAGTGAATTTTGTTCTGAATCTGGTAACAAATGTGATATTTTGTTTGTGATCTAACAAATAAACCTTTCCTGAAGATTAGTGTGTGTAGATAAGTAATAGTTAGCCAGAGTCCCGGCAGTGGTGGGACACACCTTTAATCCCAGCACTTAGAAGACAGAGGCAGATGGATCTCTGTGGGTTCAAGTCCCCCCTGGGCTACACAAGGTTGAGTCTGTCTAAAAGAGAAACAGAGATCATACAAAAGTGATCCCAGCACTTGGCATGCACATGCCTTTAATCCCAGCATTAGAGAGGTGGAGACAGGAAAGATAAGGCTGGGCAGAGAGGAATATAAGATGGGAGGAAACAGGAACTCAGTGCATTCTGAGTTTTTGTGGATATGGAATGCAGTCTGAGGATCTGCAGAGATAGGATCATCCCTTCGGTCAAGATAAGAACTCTCTAGTGGTTGGCTGCTCTACTTCTCTGATCTTTCAACATTAACCCCTATATCTGACTCTGGGCATTTATTATTAAGAACAATTAGAATTAGTGTTACAAATAAGGAAAACTATAAACTATAAAGTCTTCAGCTCCATCAGAGATCCAAGAAGGA
>JAQHUG010000303.1:2196847-2214149 GCA_028555095.1 Dicrostonyx torquatus | reverse complement strand
GAGACCTTGGGTGCATCAGCTCTCCCGCAGCTGCAGTCACAGAGACCTTGGGTGCATCAGCTCTCCCGCAGCTGCAGTCACAGAGACCTTGGGTGTATCAGCTCTCCCGCAGCTGCAGTCACAGAGACCTTGGGTGCATCAGGTCTCCTGCAGCTGCAGTCACAGAGACCTTGTGTGCATCAGCTCTCCTGCAGCTGCAGTCACAGAGACCTTGGGTGCATCAGCTCTCTTGCAGCTGCAGTCACAGAGACCTTGGGTGCATCAGCTCTCCCTCAGCTGCAGTCACAGAGACCTTGGGTGCATCAGCTCTCCAGCAGCTGCAGTCACAGAGACCTTGGGTGCATCAGGTCTCCTGCAGCTGCAGTCACAGAGACCTTGGGTGCATCAGCTCTCCTGCAGCTGCAGTCACAGATGGCTGTGAAACAGCTGTTGCAGGTGCTGCACTTTCAACCTGGGTCTTCTGCAAAGGAAGCCATTATGCCTTCTTCCAGCCTTCTCCGCTGTCACAGCTGCCTCTTCCTCCTCCTTTCGATACTCGAATAGTCTGTCCTTGGCTTGTTGGGCTTCTCATATTCCCTCCTGTGTCCTTTAAACATAGCCTTGATAGTGCCTTTACTTCTTGTCTGAGAACACGGTCCGGGCTCCTGCGTCTGAAGAGAAATCAGTCATTCCTCAGAAGCCTTTGTCCCATGCACTGTGGAACAGATTTTCAAGACCTAAGTCTGGAGCCTGTGAATATTCTTCATGAGTTGGCCACTCAAGATAACTATTTTTAGATCTCATAGTGACGAAACCAAGAAATAGTTATAATACTATATGAGTTCATATTGATATTTGTGTTAGATTATGACTATAGATAGTTTGCTTCTTTTTGTGTGTATGTATTCATGTGTGCATGTGTGTATAAATGCATGTGTGTTTTTATATCTTTAAAAACATGTTTATTTAATTGTGCTTTGATATATTTATACAGACACAGACACACACACACACACACACACACACACACACACACACACACACCACGGCCAGACAAGGTCACTTCAGAAAATTCTGTCTGTGATCTCTGTCACATTCTCTCTGTTGTATTTTTCTCCATGCAGTAATTCTCCATTTTATTTTTACTTAATTATTTTTAGAAAAGCAAGCAGACATGTGTGTACACATCTATCCTTTCCAAGACTAGAGAAAGGACAGCCCATTGCACAGTCGTTCTGTCCTTGGGCTGCATTTGGAGGTGACTCTCACTCCTGTCAGCATGCAGAACGTCAATCCTAACTGCCAGCACGCTAGTGTGTGATGAACTTTAATGCAGTCAGCCAGCCCCCGCTGACGAGACTGCGCTATTCTTGGCCTCAGCAGAAAAGTCCTAGTGTCTGTGCCTTTCTTATGTGTGAGAGGATGATTTTCATAAGTGATTCCTAGTGGTGAGACTGCTGAACCAGAAGGCAATGCATGTCATTTTACAAGCTATTTCCAGATTTTCTGAGAGGCTTGCATCCCACCAACAAAGAAAATGTTACTCCACTTTGGGGTTTTGCCTCTCTGAGGAGTGAAAAATAATACTTCAGTGAAGATTTAATTTCTTCTTTACACATGAGCTGCAGCCCATTTACGAAGATGGGAATGCCTTTGGATGCAACACCACTGGACGGTCAAAGGTGACAACTTGTCCCCTTGCTACACTGTGTATTGGGTAGGGAGCTTTGTCCCCCGTTACAGATGAACTTGAATGGTTCAGCGCTCATTCAGAGAAGCTGAGGCAGGATGAGTTTATGAAAACGGAATGCCCACCATTCATGAAACAAGATGCTTTGCCTTTCCCTGCCCCCAAAGCGAAGAAAGAAGCTCCTCCCGCTTCCAAAGCCGAAGCCAAAGCAAAAGTCCTAAAAGCCCAGGAGTTAGTGCTGAAAGGTGTCTACAGCCACAAAAAAGACCTCCTGCACATCACCCACCCTCCTGTGGCCCAAGATCCTGCAGCTCTAGAGGCAGCCCAAATACCCTGGAAGGAGCACCCAGGAGGAACAAGCTTGACCGCTACACCATCATCCAAGTCTCAACCCGGAGAAGACAGAAGAAGGCAACACACTGCTCACTGTGGATGTTGAGGCCAACAAGGACCAGATGAAATGGACTGTGAAGAAGAAGCTCTATGACCTTGATGTGGCCACAGTCAACACCCTCATACGGCCTGACAGAGAGAAGGCAGATGTTCTCCTCGGTCCTGATTAGGATGCTCTGGATGTTGCTAACAAAATTGGGATCATCTAAACTGAGTCCAACTGGCTAATTCTAAACAAACAATATTTTTCACCATAAAAACCAATAAATAACAAGATGTTTCAAAGAGCATTAAGCAGCACCTGCCATTGACGGCCCTCAGAGGCATCCGTACCCATCAAGAAGTCAGCGGATGGTCTCTAAGAGCATTGAGTCAAGCCAAGCAGTGGTGGCTCATGACTTTATCACAGCACTCGGGAGGCAGAAGCAAGTGGATCTCAGTGAGTTCCAGGCCAGCCCAGTCTACAAGAGCTAGTTCTGGGACAGTCTCCAGAGAGAGAGAGAGAGAAAACATTGAACCAAATTCTGGACTCAGAGGCCTTTGATAAAATCTTGAGAGTCTGGTGCTCGACAGCAAAGGATGAAGCAGGGGAAAGGCGTCATAACTTCGGTCAAAACCTTGTGAATTTACTTTGGAAAATCTTCTCTCTGCCCACACAGAAGGAATGTCTGCATTTCAACAATGAAAAAGTGTTTGAAAAAAATGAAGCTCAATTCTTTTGTTTAATTTTAATCAAATTTAGCATTTTAACATTATAAAGTGAGTCTTAAAATTGTTTTCTAATTATATTTTATTCATTTATTTCTGTGTGCTTGCACATGCTCATGTATGTACCATGGTGCTGTGTGGAAGTCAGAGAACCATTTGTGTCAGTCCTTTACCATGTAGGTTCCGGGACTCAAACACAGGCTGTCAGCAAGTTTCTGTACGTATGGAGCTGCCTCACTGGCCCAGAGGGTGCATCTCTTGTGTGAGTCGTGACCTTTGCAGAAGCGTCCAACATCACACGTCTACAAAAAGCCCTCACTCAGGATTTGTTTCTCCACAACACTTAGGAACGATCTCCCGGGCCAGGAAGTGGAAGTACAAAGGTGACCAGTCCTGGTTTTGTTCTCCAAGGAATGCAACGTGGCAGGCTGGTAAGGACACACAGACGTCAGTGGAACCTCCTCCATGGGACCAGAGAGCAGACTGTATTTCTCAGTGTTCCCACTGGCACAGCTCCCCTCTAAACAAGTGTATAACTCACACATTTAAGGTGCAGTATGGTCAGGGTTACATGTTCACACAGCCATGCAGCCACTGCTGCCTTCAACCTGAGAACCTTTCCTCACCCCCACAGAAGATATGCAGCCATTAGGAGTCGCCAGCCGCTCCCCTCAACCTGCCTAGGCCACCCCAGAGCCTCTGTTCTCCCTTAACCTATCTGTTCCGAGCACTTCATACAAAGGAGTGAGAATGACACACCACACAGTCTGCCGTGACTTTCTTCTCTCAGGGAAAGCCATTCTGAAATCTAAATACTTGTCAGCATTTAGAGCACATCCTTTCACTCTTTGCTGCAAAAGCATTTCCCGTTATGTGGCTACGGCTCATTTTCTCTCCGCTGTTCTCTCATTAGGAGGCATTTCAAATGGTAAAATGAAATGTGTCAAGTCACATTTCATCTCAAAATGTGACTTGACACATTTTTAACCCATTCACCACTGAACACTTAAGCTGTTTTCCTTTATATATGTATCTGTGATGCATGTATGTGCACATGTATGACAGGTGTATATGTACATGTGTGTATGCATGTGGAGGCTGGCAATCAAGGATCATCTTCTATTGAGCTCTACCTTATATTTTCAAATGCTTTTAAAATACTTTATGTATGTGTGTATGTGCATGTACAGATGTGTATGTGCGTGTGTGTGCACAGGACCATCTTGAGGTCAGAGAAAGGATGATTGATATCTTAGAGCTGGAGTTACAGGTGACTTTGAAAGCTGCTAAATGTGGGTGTTGGGATCCCATCTCTGGTCTTCTGGTAGAGCAGTGAGTGGTCTTCACTTCTGAGCTATCTCCCTAGTGCTGCGTGGGGCTGGAACTCACCACTGGACTGGAGCTCTAGCTGTCTCAGCCTCCGCTCTCTTCCTACGAGTTCTGGGGATGGATGTACACAGTCATGCTTAGTCTTTTCTGTGGACTCCGGGACCCCAAACTGAGGTTCTTGTGCTTGTGTGACAAGCACGTTTCTCACTAAGCTGTCTCCCTACCCTGTTCCTCCTCTGCTTGGCCTGCGGGTGCTGTGAATGGACAGACGTGCACCTGCCGTGAGCAGACTCCGGGATCCCGGGTCTCATCGCTCTGAGTCCCTCAGGAGCGGGGCATCTTTATGTATGCCCACCGTCAAGCACAGCAGCAGACATTTTGTAAGTTGTGAACCTCTTGCTCAGAATTTCCACAGCACTGATTTTTCTGTGGCGGCCCAATGCTGGCAGTTGGTCTAAGCTGAAAGTCAGGCACTGCCGAGCACATGGCTATAACATGAACTATCCAGTTCGTGTTTCCCGGTCCACATACACGGTCTTTCTGAGCCGCCCCTCTAGTAGCAGACACACACGCACAACTGTGTTTAGCCTGGTACCTCCTGCTTTCAATGCGTATGCTCCGATTGCTTAATGGTAGGTTCCAATATTTCGCCAGGAGAAAACACCAACTTGTTTAGCCTCCTCAGATTCTACCTGTCTGTTTTTCAGACACCACACCAGCTGGAGATGTGCCACTCCTCCGGTGGTGTCCTGTTTCTTCCACCGCGCTGGCGTCCAACCCCCACCCCGAGCTCCGTCAGACTGCTCTCGCTATCTCGGCCTTTATCAGAGGGTTAGAGCTGCAGGGCTTCCTCTCTGGTTTCACAGCTCTCTAAGCTTCTTTTTCTTAGTGTCCTCAGTAAGAAGATCATTTTCCCGATAGAGAACAAAAGCATCATTGAGTGGTTCTGAGTGGTTCCGTGTTAGGTATTTACAGGCTACTTTCCCTCCAGCCTGTGAGTCGTCTTCCTGGTTTCCGACTGGTGGGAAAGTAGAGTCCTTTACGTAGGTCGCAACATTTTTCACAAGTCCTGATCAAGAGAGATTCCTCAAGTGGTTCTTAGAGGTCCAGTTCTGTGTGGGCTTTGTCTCGTTTTGGTTTTTGAGACAGGATTTTTCTGTCTAGCCATGACTGTCCTGGAACTCACTCTGTAGACCAGGCTGGCCTCGAACTCCCGAGTGGAGGCATTAAAGGTGTGCACCACCATGCCTGGCTCCAACTTTGAGTGGTTTTGCATAGTTGACTATAGGGTCATTAACCTTGGACACCGAGCATCTTGGATTCATTTCTCTTTGGAGAGCTCTAGGACCTGTCTCTCAGCTGATGTCCCTTACCCGTGTTCTGTCACCTAGGCTCTGTGGGAAGGAAGACAGTCACATGTCCCCATCCTTCACTCCATTTCTGAATATGATAAATACTTTTGTAGTCACCAAGGCAAGGTGGTTCTGGTTAGGGTAAGGAAATAGACAGTGGGCTAAATTAAAGAAATTATTTCTAAAATCTTTACCATCTCTGAAAGTTCAGTACTAAAACCTCCCATGATGTCACTGGCCTTCCTTGTTCATCCTAGAGATGGACAATTGCTCCCCCTTCCCTCAGCTCAGTGGGTGCTTGCAGAGAGGGGAAACAGCTTTACTGTGGGGGTCCTCTTTCCCCTCTAGGTCTGTCAGCCATCAGTCTGAAAGGGGAACACGGAAGAAGTGGCCACAAGCTTTGTATACAGCCCGTGAGCACCAGCAGAGACAGATTCCACTGAATCAGCTCAGTTTCATTCCAGAGAAGAAGGAACATACAGCATTGCAGCCCTGGGGACAAGCCAGTATCTGCACTAAGTGGCACACTCCTGTCACAGGCTAGTGCACAGCAGAGTCCGATTACAAGTCTTCTCAGCAGTGATCTGTGCCAAGGGTCAAGCTAAAGATGAGTCAGGCCTCAGGTTT
Source organism: Dicrostonyx torquatus (assembly GCA_028555095.1). NCBI lineage: Eukaryota > Metazoa > Chordata > Mammalia > Rodentia > Cricetidae > Dicrostonyx > Dicrostonyx torquatus. The sequence continues at coordinate 2,208,071 of JAQHUG010000303.1, read as the reverse complement.
AGAGTCAGTTTTTAGATAAAGTCCTTTTCCAGACCCAGAGACATTCTCCAGATAAGGGAAGATAGAGAGCAAGAAGCCTTGCTGGAGAAGGAGGGAGTTTCCAGCTGCGGCCTCTCACCAGCCAGAAAAGTCTTCCAACATTCCTGTCTTCCTTCCTCTCCGTATTCCTCCCTGTGTCTTCCTGCCTTATAGGAAAGACGCCAATATCAGGGCAATTGAACTACAAGTCAAACATTCTCTTCCCTGTGTGTGTGACTCACTGGAGAGCTCGCCCAGCATCCACAGGGATGTATGTCCATGGTAGCCTCGTCCAGGGCCATCTGTGCTTCTCACACTCTAACACACGCTCTCGAGGTGCACTCGAGCACACACAGTCAAGGCGCCATGGAGACTGGATTGACAATATTCACTCATTGCCCCAAGGGAAGCCCAGGTTGGCCTCCGTGACCCTTTGGCTTGGTTTTCTTTTATTACAGTCAACACGCAGCCCTACTTTGTGTGTATTTTTTATTTAAAGACCTTTAATACCTATTGTTAACTCACTAACATGGACCTGTGACAGCCTTCTCTGGCACACATGTTTTCTCCAGAAGACACATCTCAGTCACCCTGTACTTTGACTCACAAGACAGCACTTAGCACTATGAGCGGCAGAATCACCATAAAAATATAAAACTGTGGTACTAAGTAGACTGGAGAGATAAATCAGTTAAGACATGAAAACTAAATGAAGACAGACAGAATCGGGTACGTAGGGTGATTCACAACTGAGCCACTCCGTGTTTCAAATGATGCAGAAGAGAGCCCTGGGATCCTAAGTTCATTTTTGTGAAGAGACTAATACTGGATTTCCTAGTGATGAGGACTGATTGAACACACACACACGCATGTGCACACGCACACCTCCCCTCCCCCAGGACTAATACGGGGTTTCCTAGTGATGAGGACTGATTGAATACACACATACTCATGTGCACACGCACACCTCCCCTTCCCCAAGTGTGGTCTACGATACTCGCCAGACCAAGGACGCCTTGCAGGTTTGCTGTGGAAGGCAACTATTTAGAAAAACAATAGCAAAGTTTTGGTTTCAGCCTCTGATTCTTTTGTAGATTGCCCGAGGAAAGCAGCTATCTCTCCTGGCTAAGGTGCGAATGCAGAGAGCGGATGCTGAGAACAAGGCAGGAAGAGAGGTTAGAATCAAAGAAACCCGAAGGGAGGAGAGCAGAAGAAAAAGGGCTAGGAGCAGTCGGGAAGGAGCAGTTTTACAGAGAGAACAGGACGGGAAAGGGAGAGTTTTTACACAGAGAGTTTTACAGAGAGACAGGATGAGAAATAGGGGAAGAGGAAATATAGCTGAAGAGAGAAAGAAATAGCAAGGAATAAGGGAGAAGAAATGGTCATAAGAAAGCCTTAGGGAGCAGGAGGAATTTAGGCAAATAGAATAAATACAAAGCCTTTTTAAACTGTGATGGTGTGAAGGCTTGTTTCTTTCTGCGCGTCTCCGAGCACACATTTGGGGAAGAATATCAACTTCTATGTCGGGGCAACGGTCCCTGACACCCAAGACTAATACAGGATTTCCTAGTGATGAGGACTGATTGAATACACACACACTCATGTGCACACGCACACCCTCCCCTCCCCCAGGACCAATACAGGATTTCCTAGTGATGAGGACTGATTGAACCCACACACACTCATGTGCACACACACATCTTTCCCTCCCCCAGGACCTTTAGCATGTGTGTGCAATATACTTACCACAACACAAGCCATGTTGTGAACAGGGGCCTTGACTTTTTGTTCATTGGTACATACACCATGCCTAAGGCAGGACAGGACTCTGGAGGCCAACAGTGAATGTGTGTTTGATAAGTAAGTGAATCACTGGGTCCATAGTCTGTAGAGAATAGAAAATAGCTTACCAAATCTACCACAGCTTCACCTGGACTGCAGTGAATAATAAATTACCTTGTGATGATGATGACTATGACCTTGGTATGGTTTTTGTATTGTGTATCAGCAGATGACTGATTGATCATCATCTATAAATCTCTGTGCAACTAGTTTATTTTTCATAAACCCAGAGAAACACTCAATAGACCCAGTTGTGTTTGCTTGGTCTCCCTCAGGTTCTATTTCTGCAGACTATTTGAACTTTAGAATACCCAAAGACAGACCAAGAGTTCATTAATATATTTTGAAGGGCTCAAGATCTTTAGGGGAGAAAATTGGCATAGCGCCATCTAGTGGTCAAAGTAAAACATAGGGCCATTGAAATGGGTTTGGACTATGCCTAGGGCAAATTCCATGTCAACTTGACAAAAGCTATAATTTTCAGAATTGAGGGAACCTCAAATGAGAGACTGACTCTATAAGACTGAGGTGTAGGCAAGTTATAGGGCATTTTCTTAATTAGGGATGTGGGAGGGACCAGCCCCTAGTGGGTGGGGCCACCCCTAGGCGGCTTGTCCTTGGTGCTTTAAGCAAGCAGGCTGAAGAAGCCATCCCTGAGGAGCAAGCCAAGCATCACACCTCCATTGCCTCCACATTCCTGCTTCCACATTCCCGCCCTGCTCAAGTTCCTGCCCTAACTCTTTCTGACGATGAGCCGCTGTGATGAGCCGCTGTGATGAGCCGCTGTGATGAGCCGCTGTGCCGACGTGATGGTTGCTTTTGCTCTCAGTGTTACATTGTAGCAATAGAAACCAGGATTAGAGTTAGATTCTCCTTAAGCACCTAAGCTTAGGTCGCTTTTCTTGTAAGCGAGAGGAATATTGGTGCAGAAAACAAAAAGTGGGGAGGGGGTTGAAGATGGCACGGTGTGGGAGGGGGCTTCCTGTGCAAGCCGGAGGACCCAAGTTCAAATACTCAGCATTCAAACACATATTTGGGTGTAGCAGTAACCCAGACAGGGCTAGAGACAGGAAGACTGCTGGGGCTTGCCAGTTGCCAGCTTGCCAGCAGTGGTCGAGATGTAGGCCATGTATTTACAAGTTTTTGGCCACTAATCCAAGGAACTGAAGAAAAGAAGAACTCCTACATATTTGCAAAAGAAGTGAGATGATTTTATTTGAAGCAAATTGATACTCAGCACATAGAGGGCACACTGTCATGACAGGTAGTGGACCATGATCCCCAGTGGGCCACGGGAGTGAGACCCATGATCCCCAGGTGCTCTTCAGGCTTTCTTTTGGGGAGTTCAGGAGGAGTTTGCTTACTTAGTGGCAGAGTGGATGTTTCTCTATTTTGATTGATAGATTAGATCATGTCTTTATCTTTTCCTCCTACATATGTCTCTTCCCAGCATGCATCTGATTTTAATCATACGCATGCCCAATTATGCACAGGCATGTGACGGTGAATAGAGAATTCTTCTTAAAAGTTTGCCGAGGAACACACCCCTAAAACTAGTTAAGACCGGATGGGCCCTTCTATTTTCCATACCCATGCATATTGGAAATACACTTAAACAGAAAGTGTTCTAGTTAGACTCTTACTAGGTGTCAGGAAGATTATATACGGAAGTGTATGTAGCCCAATGCAGGTATGGGTTTGGGAAGCCCTGAGGCCGCGAGGTGCAATGCCTGGAGGGCATATGTGTGCATAGTGCCCGCAAGTGAAGGAACTGGGCTGGCTGCTAGGAGGGAGTTTACCCAGTGGGGTCCTAGCTCAACTATCTCCTCTGCCCGTCTGCCTCAAGTGAGAGACAGTGTTTCAAGAACATACGGTGCATACAGTACATGTACAATACACTACACCACACACAAACACACACACAAAGAGAAAGACACACATACATAGACACACACACAGAGCTCTAGATTGGTTAGTCACTGTGAAAGTCATTAATAAGTGTATTTTGAGTTTTGTAATCATATATGTGATTTTAAATCCCAGCTCTGTTGCTAACAAGCTTTGTAACTTGGGGCAAGATGCCAGCTCCCCAAGTCTCAGGTTCTCCCTTTGTAAAATGGGAATAATAGCTTTTTCATGTTTATTTCAGGGATCAAACAAAATAATGCATACAGAGCATCTAGCAGAGAAGCTGCCGCCTAAGGAAGTAATCAGAAAGTTTCAAGGGGCTGAGCTGCAGCTTGCAGCGGGGAGTACAGGGTTTGCCTAAGGAAAGCACTCACGGTTGCATGTGTGCTGAAGTCTTCAGCAACGAGGCAACATGGACTGCACAGTGAGCACAATCTAAATGCTGCATCTGCATGCTTCAGAGCAGGTTCATATGTGTCAAATAAAGAGGAGACTGAATAAAAGGACTCAGAGGAAGTCGCATTCATTTCTAGTGGCTTTTTCGGGAAAAACAAAGGGTGGGTTATAGCTGTTTCTTCTATGCCCGCCAAACAGAACAGGTAAAAAGTTAGTGACCTAAACCTAAAGGTGCTCCAAAAACATAATGGGCCCCGACAACCTTTCTGAGGAAAAGCATCTCTCTGGGGAACCAGAAAGATGATTTAGTGGTTTAAAAAGCGTATTGTTCTTGCAGAAGACTTGAGTTTGGTTCCTTGCAACCGTGTCAGGCTGCTCACGACCGCCCTGAACTGCACTCCAGGGACTCTGGTACTCTCTCTGTGAATACCTGGACTCATATGTACATACCCCTGCACACTGGCATACAGTTATACATGCAATTAAAAAATAAGAATAAATTATAAATATCTATATTTCTATGCCATCAAAGCAACGTATCATAAATACTCAGAGACAGAAACTGAGGTTCAACCTAAGGGTCAGAAAAACAAAAGAACCAGCCACTGGCTTTTTCCTCTACCACAGTCCAAAATTGCGACCCTGCCTCCAGGAGTCTCTGAAGGAGAAAATGTAGTGGCATTTTGTTGTATAAAGAACAAGTAGGACATCCCCTTATAATTTTCTTGGCTTGTTGCCATGTAAGGAATGAGAGGCTGTGAATTCCTTCTGGCTTAAGAAAAATAAAGTTTGATCAAGGAAAACCTTGATCAAATCTCTGACAGGAGAAGATGGCCCAGATCACCCAATGTTTGGGAGCACCTCTGTTGCAATTCCTCTGAGTTCTACATCCAGAACAGCTTTAAGACTGCTGGCTGAGTTGTTCCAGGCTCACACAATACTCCAGTCACGACTTGAACATAATCCTAAATTTTCTTTAGGTCCCCATAAGATTATCAGCACCCCAATCAGCAAGAAGCAGCCTAGAAAGCTATGCCCACATTCCCAAAAATAAATTGCATATGCTTGTCTTTGTTTAGATTGTTGATTACAAGTTGTTATTTATAATGGTCAGGAAAAAATCTAAATAAAGAAGATTAGATTCAGAGTTCTTGTTTTGAAAAGATAAAAGAAAAATAGTGAAGGTGCTGGAATAATGCCCATATACTCTGTAAATATCTGCCGCTTGTATCGATTTTAATAAAACACTGATTGGCCAGTAGCCAGGCAGGAAGTATAGACGGGGCAACCAGACTAGGAAAATTCTGGGAAGAGGAAAGGCTCAGTCTGCAGTCACCAGCCATGTGTAGAGGAAGCAAGATGAGAATGCCTCATGGATAAAAGGTACCACTCCATGTGGCTAAAACAGATAAGAATTATGGGTTAAATTAAGTTGTAAGAGCTAACTAATAATAAGTCTGAGCTAATAGGCCAATTCATAATTAATATAAGCCTCTGTGTGCTTCTTTGGGACAAAATGGCTGCGGGACTGGGCAGGACAGATTTATACACATCAGAGTGAGACATTGTGCTCTCTGGTACGCCTACTGTTCACAGTAGTCTTACAAGTGGGGATATGGGAACTGCACTATAACTGAGTTAGAACCTGTGGCTGTGCTTGTCCCTTCCTATTTCCTGTGGACAGATGTGTAGGTCTTGACCTCCAGATCTTCTAAAGGAAATGGGATCTTTTCTGATGCAACCAAGATGTAAGTTACAGTGAGGTCATGTGGGAGGAGTGTGGACCCCAATCCAATACCAGAACAGTGTCCTGTAAGAAGAATGGAAGGGACACACAGGGCACAAAATGCCGTGTGAAGATGATATGCACAGAGGAAGACACAATAAGGACAGCACATGACCCCTAAGATTGGAGTGACCTGTCCAAAAGCAGAGGAACACAAGAGATTGTCACCAACAGAGAAACAGAGACAGACATGGAACACTCTCTCCAGACACAGAACAGCCACGGTGGCATCTTGATCTCAGACTCAGACCTCCAGAACTATGTCAAACTACTTAGTACAGCAACTACAGGCAGGTGCACGCTACTCCTAGCAGAGAAAAGTTACTGCACGGATGGGTGGTGGATGTTGATCTGAGCAGAGGTTTTGTGGGTTTTCCCCCACATATATTTGTGTACATATACATGTGTGTATATGTATATGCATGTGATATGCATGTGTGTGTTCCTGTCCACATGTGTGTAGGTGTACATGTGTAGGAGAGATCAGAGGTTAGCAGTCAGGTGTCTCCACTGTCCTACACTTTCCCTTTTTCATTTGAACTGAGTTTGACCACTCGCTCAGCCTTGCTAGGTGGCATGTTCTCCACCCACCAAGTACTGGGACTAGAGATTGGACTGCTCCCCCTGCTGGGGATTTACCAGTGTGCCAGTTCTTATTTATCTGACATTCTAACCTTATGAAATCACAGCAAGTTGCCTCTAATCAGGAGGGTCGGAGGCTGAAGGCTACCCCTTCAGGCTACACGGAGCAGCTGTTAAAGTGGGAAACGCTGATGTCCTCCGCAATGCTGGCCCCACCAGAGTGCAGGAGGGTGCGGATTCCTGTTCCTGAGGCCTTCCGTTGACAGGGCATCTGTCTTCTGTTTGTTTGGTAGTGCCTGCTTTCTTATGGAAACTTCTAGATGATTGACTTTTCTTTCCTCCTTACCTGTCTTTCCCCCACAGCCACGATCTCCACCCCGGTATACACTCTCTCTTCTTTGAAAAGTGTGAACCTTAAGTTTCTGAACTTTGGAATACCCTTACTCAATTAGCCCTGCAGCCCAAGACCAGTATTCTTCCGGAGCTTGACTTTAGAAAATGCTCACTCACCTGGTTGACCCAATACTTAAAATCAGGCAGAGGTCCTGCTGCCAAAGGGCTCCCCAGCAGCAAGGCGCTTGTATTTAAGAGCAGCTCCACCAGATGGCGCTCCGTTGGAGGTTGGGCCCGGGCCCTTGAACTTCCTGCTCACTGTCTGAAAATAATCGCAACAAAATCCCAGAGCCAGTGAGGCTTCTAGAGGTTGATGTAGGCGACTTCGCTTGCCCTTCTCCTCTGACCCAGTCTTCAGGGGTACAGAACTTTCCATCGCCTCCCTCAGCAGGCCACAAGTGAAAATATTCCTCCAGGCTCTTGCAGCCACGGGATGACATAGGAGGTGGCTGTCAGTTGGGTGAGCCTGTTACCCTGGCAGGAATGGTGATCGCAGGGAGCCGAGGCGACATCGCAGCGCCTCATGGGATGCCATCCCTCCCCCGATGCCACCCTGCGCTGGCCAGCCACAGAGAACACTCTGTGCTCGTTAACACTTGGAACACGCAGAGCGCAGCCAACCTAGAGAAGGATGGCTCCATTTTTACACCATGACAGGATAGCTGCCTTTCCAATCGGACCTCAAATACTCAAGACAGAAAAAGGAAACAAAGCCAGCGCTTCCTGTCAGAATCTCTAAACGGTTCAACATGGAAGCAAAGTCAGGCAGCCAGCAAGCTTGGCCCGAGACTGGGGACTGAGTAGCAGTGAGATGGAGGTGGCTCTCCTGACTGCCGAGTCTGTGTATGCTAAAACAGACTTATCGTTACATCATCCACGAAAGTGTTTGCTCTTTCTAAGTGACAAAGCCTGTTGGACACTGGCTTGATTAGCATCCTTTGTCATAAATTAAAAAAAATAGTTTATTGTTCTTTGTTCAGTGTTGAAGCTTGCAAATAGAATTTCTTGGCAAAGCAAAGGGAAAACCACACAGTAGTTGTGCAGTCAATAACTCCCTCTCATCTTCGTGCTGACATTCAGAGAAGTTTGTGGGACTTCCTCCGAGATCCTGACATAATTATCACGGCCATTCAGAGTACTCACTATGTTGCTTTCGGCCCAAGACCGTGAGGGCTGCCAGGGACAGAACCAAGCGACTGGGAATCAAGGAAAAAACAGACTAAAGTAAAAGATGCATAGATGACCCCAACATTGGGGTTATCAGGCACAAACCCAAAACTAGAGATAGAAATAGATTTTAAATGTCAACTTATGCCAGAGAACCACATATAGCCTATGGGTTCTAAAACACCAAGTAGATATTAGAAGGAGGAGGAGGAGGAAGAAGAGGAAGAACAGGAGGAGGAGGAGAAGGAGGGAGAAGAGGAGGAAGAGGGGGAGGAGGGAGAGGAGAACAACGACAACAGCTTGGGGGCCGACAAGATGCAAGATGGCTCATCAGGTAACAGAGCTTGTCACAAAGCCCAAAGACCTGACCTTAATCCCAGGAACACCTGTAAAGATGGAAGGACAGAGTGGATTCCATAAAGTTGCCCTTTGACCTCCACATGCATGTCATGGCATGTGATCAGTGGCACTTAAGCTCTCTAACATGTCCTGTACAATGACATAACAAGAAATGAATATTTTTTTAATTCAAAAAATTTTAACCTTTCTTAATTGTAAAGTTGGGATGGTAATGTTACTTTTGGGACCCACTGGGGCACCAGATGGTAGAGGCTGTGGTTCTAACATATGGCTAACATACAGCATCAAGTGTTCCTCTTACTGCTGTTCTCACTAAATAGGGTGGGGCTGAGAATCTAACGGAAAGGGTTTACAAAAGAGTAGACACAGAAGAGCATTCATGAAGTAGAGCTTGTTGTCAAAGCAAAGATATTAATTGTGAAGCACTTTAATAAATGATAAACACATATTCACATAACATACAATGCACACAGTAAGCATGGTCAACATATGTAACTACAGTCCCATGAAGGCAAAAAAAGGGAGCAAATGAGATACTTCGTGCACTGTCAGCTGAAAAATTGATGAATAGAGTTAGTATTAAACCCTGGTTTAAGAATTCCAAAGACCTCCCAATATCAGAAACGAAAAGAATGGCACACCTGGACACACCGTGGTCAGAGGGAATAAAAAGGAAACCTCGTGAGCAGCCAGGCAGGAAAATCCAAGCCTCCAAAGGGTTGGCAGTGAAGCTGACGGCTGACCTCTGGCAGCAGCGAGATGAGGGAAGAGTGTGTTTTAAGTACTTAATGGAAAATATCTTTAATTCTGCTGAGAGAAGAATCTTTTAAAATAGAAGGAAAATACATTTCAGAAAAGCACAAAGTAATTTTTTTCTGAATAGTTATACTATGAAAATACTTCAATAATCTAAGAAAGTAAGGGAAGGGAAGGAAGAGCACGTGGCCTGGGCGGTGGGAGCCATGCACGATGGAGGCTCTCAGATCACGACAGCAGCAACTATAAAGACCATAGCTGGTCACCAAGCTAGCCCAGTTTTTATGCATGTGGAAAGCAGAGGCAGGAGGACCTCTGTGAGTTCCAGGACAACCAGGACTACACATAGAAACCTTGTCTTAAAAAAAAAAAAACATAAAAGACGGGTGCAAAATTAAAAATTAAAAATAATTTCTCTTTTGCAGCTCAAAGTGAAGATGGTATTGATAATGTCACTGAGAAGAAAGACTTGATAATAAATACAGAGATGCTGGCTTTCTATGTAGATACCAGGTCAGGGAAGTGCGTGGGCAAAGCACGCTGAGTCTGGGGCCATGGAGGAGTATTTGGTCTTCCATCTGCTCCACTGTCATTTGCAGGAACCCCAGGGTAACTTCCTGTCCTCTAGGAGACAACTGGGAACTTGACACTAGAAAGCAGACAAACAAGCATCAGAAGCTAACTGCACAGCGCCTGGCTTTAACCCGCTCCTGAGCAGGCCTGCAGCCTCTTTCCTCTGCTAGTGCCAAGCAGCTCTTGATAATTTGGCTTGGCCCCACCTCTCCAACTGCTTTCCTTCAAAACAACCAATTGTTATATTTTCGTTTGTTTGAATGACCAGATTCTACTCCAGTTTGGGCCATGCACATAAGGCAAAGGGGAGCCTTCGGGTGCCAGACACCTCTTGGCTTCGGTAACTGAGGCAAAAACAGACATTGCAACGAGGAAGCCACTGAATGACCCCCTTAAATCCTTCCACAGCAGGCATTGCTGACGGATCTGAGTCCTAGTCCTCACAGCCCGAACACAGTCTTCTCTGCAGCTCAACTGCCCGACAGGGGCACTGTTAGAATGAGCCGGAAGGTAAAACTTTGACAAGAGCTTAGTGTAGATCCCTAAAGGCAGGCCAAAGCCATGAGCCAAATGCTAATTCTTTGAGACAATACAAGGCAGGTTTTTCCAAGCAAGTAACTGGTTATCCTTAAAATCCACCCCCATTTAACAGATGGAAACATTGAGACTGAGAACGTGGGTGGCTTAAGATTGTATGCCTAGTAAGGGACTATTTACACCGGAAGCCCAGCTGTCTCCGGCGTGACACACGGCCTTCAGAGAGGGAGACCTGGAAGGAGCCAGGGCAAGAGAGTATGGGGTCAGACACAGGAGAATGGTGGAGACAGACAGGAGGAAGATGGCAGGACAAATCACCCATGTTCCTCTGTCCACCTAGGCCTGGGCTGAAACCGGAGAATCTCCGTGGCAGCCAGCAGTCTCACCAGAACACAGGGGGCTGTGCCTAGCGGGACGCAGGACAGTCCCTGAGAACTAGGTGCACAATATCTAGTGTATGATAAAGGTAGCCATGGGGAGTCTATCGACACTGGTGCTAGTTTTTCTAAAGATTTATTCCCATTCCTGCCTATGTATCGTGCATGTATGGCCCATGAATGCAGGTGCCCTGGGGGCCAGAAGAGGTCACTGAATCCCCAGGAGCTGGAGCTGTAGGGAGCTGTGAGCATTCCGACATGAGCCCTGGGAAAGAACCCCAGGTCCCTTGTGACCACTGAGCCAGCCATCAGCCCAGCCCGTGTTGATGGTAATTTTAAAGTAAAATATATTCTTATTATTCTTTTGAAAAAAGTGATGTAAGCCGGGCGGTGGTGGCGCACGCCTTTAATCCCAGCACTCGGGAGGCAGAGGCAGGCGGATCTTTGTGAGTTCGAGACCAGCCAGCCTGGTCTACAAGAGCTAGTTCCAGTGCAGGCTCCAAAGCCACAGAGAAACCCTGTCTCGAAA
>JAQHUG010000303.1:2139601-2152395 GCA_028555095.1 Dicrostonyx torquatus | reverse complement strand
TTTGTGTTTATCTTGATGTGTTCTTATTTCTCCATCAGTGTTAAAAGGCAGCTTTGCTGGATGCGACAATCTCCATATGTAGGTCTACCTACATGGGTCTACCCTGCTCCTGGGGTTCACCTTGAGGACTGTTTCTGGTCAGCCAGCTAAAACATTGTTTGTTCCTGTGCTCCCTCTGCTCCACCTGTGATTAGCTGTAGGGCATTGTTTTCTCCATATTGGGTGTGACAATTTCCCACCTGCCTGGGGGAATCCCTTGTGCAGCAGCTAGGCATATAAGGATTTCCCCAAAGTTGAATAAATGGCATTCGGCTGATCTCCTTTCGAATGACCCAGGTCTCTTGTGTGTTCTTTCAGTCTCCGGGCCCTTGCCCAGCTTGCGTATGGTACAGTGAGCGTGAACTGTACCAAGAGGATAACACAGAATCAGGTATTACATCCATCAGCACCTGTGTACTCTTAGGCCTTGTTCCATGCACTCCTGTGTTGTCAATTATAATAGTCCCAAACTAGGCCAGAATGGAGTATATTAAAGGTTTCTTTATTTAGGGGTTGACACACAGGTCAGCAGTCCTCTGCATTATTGGGAAACAGGAACTGAATCCAGCAGCCAAGGGGCCCCACACATGTTTTTACATCTGTATATATAGTACATGTGACCATGCCCAAAGTGGGCCAGTATTTTAAAGGTTGTTGGCTGAAAGCATCTCCCCCATTTGTTTAAAATAAAAAAGTTCTAATCCTAATACATCTAATATATACAACAAGAACAAATGTCAAGTATATAAATTAGAACTACAACCAGCATAAACAATATCAAGCAAAAAATATATCCTAAATGTTTCAATAGTTATCCTATCCTAGGGAGTCTAAGTCTTGTATTAGAAATGGCTTGCTAAGGCATGAGAAGAAAGTAACTATGACTATCTATTCTTCAATTCCATGAAAAATCTGAGAAGGGAAACGATATTACTTGAGTAAACAAGAAGCACAATCAAGCAACTTCCAAATGGTACAATAAATAATAGAGAAAACTAGCTACCTGGATAATCACCCCAAATCTTATTTGCAATGTTGGAGCAGCCAACTTGGCTAAGGCCTAGAGTAACTGGCAGACCATTTCAGAGGCAGGGAAGTTTTTAAAACTGTCTTACCTCGTCTTGGCACGGTTTGGTAGTCTTTTTGTTGTATTCTGGTTGTCCAGTCTGGACACCATGCATTTTTTCAGTGGTTGAGGCATGGGCAGTTCTTTGCCCAAAAGCCAGTCTTGCCAAGAAGAAAACAAGCTCTAAGTGGAGTGTCTTTGATGCTCAACATTCTCTTGGGAATAGATCAGTACTGCCAGGAGCAATTGTGTCTCATGTCAACAGAACCCCAAGTTATTTAAATGCCATAGTCTACAGTTTTTTGAAGTGGTTGAAGATTACCTATCTATGTGGAATACAATCTCTATGCATCTAAAGAACCTGATTAGTCTAACTATATGTATGACAAACATGAATGACTATTGACCTATAATTCTTAATACCTATAAAGCTTAAATACTAAGGCTTCATATTAGAATATTAGATGATCTTTAAACAACTATGTAGCAAATGAGGACAATGACAAAATTTAAACAATATATAAGTATCTTGATCAGAGGTAGAAATATGTATAGTGCAATATAATAAATATATCCTAAAATTGCATCATTATACAAAATATCTTAAACAGAGGTAGAAACCTGCATGCATACAATATGACAAAATAACTTCACAAAGCTGTAAAATAGGGCTGGAGAGATGGCTCAGAGGTTGAGAGCATTGCCTGCTCTTCCAAAGGTCCTGGGTTCAATTCCCAGCAACCACATGGTGGCTTACAACCATCTATAATGAGGTCTGGTGCCCTCTTCTGGCCTTCAGGCATACTTGCAGACGGAATATTGTATACATAATAAATAAATATTTTAAAAATAAAAAAAGCTGTAAAATATATTGCAAACAGAAATAGGAACATATACAATATAACAAACATAATTTGAATTTGTATCAATATACAAGAATATATACCAATGTAAATTGTCTATAAATAATAGCTCACAAGTATTCACTCTATTATTCACTATTATTACTAGTATGAGGGAGCTCACAATAATCTACCTATTAAACTGTCCAATTGTTTTTTTTCCCAAGAGAGATTCCTGAGCTTACATAATCTCCAAACCAACCCCCAATGCAATACCACTTGTAATTAACCCCTAATAGATGTTCCAGCCCTAAGGGCAAACTTTGTTGGGAGAGGCAATGTCATATTACTTTCAGCTGTCATGGGGCGATGTTATTTCTATAGGATTCTATAAAGACTAAAATGATGTGTAAGTTTTAAGATTACTGTCTGGTATAATTGCAAATAGTCTCTGAGTAATTGGTAGGGTTTTTCTGAAGTTCTTATTTGAAGTTCTGACCAGAACATTGTAAGAAGGTGCACCATTTCAGCCAACCAAGTTGGAATTATCTTAAGCAGCTGGTACCCAAAACCGATCTAAAAATAGTACTTAAATCTTCTGATTTTTAACCTGCCTTTCCTGATTTATTTGTATCAGTATAGAATGTACAGGCTACAGTTATTGGTGTGTCCCGTACAATGCAGGGAAGGATCCTAGTAACTCTCTTTATAAGGTTAATTCTGTCACATTTGGGATAATTACTATTAATCTCTCCTTAAAAATTACCACAAGCTCTTTGCCAGGGTTCATTGCCTTCCCATATCTTTTTTATTTCATCATTGGTAAAAGATACTATAATCTCTGTTGGGTCTATTCCTGCTAATTGATGAAGTCTCAATTTTCCTCTTATAATTAATTCAGAGACTTTTTCCACATAACTTTTTATTTTTTTTACTTGGTTTATATGGTAAAAAGATCCATTCTAAGATAATATCTTCCCTCTGCATTAAAATTCCTGTAGGGAAAATTCTGGAAGGCAATATGACTAGAATGCAATCAAGATTTAGATTCACCCAACCCACATGTGCCTTCTGTAATTTCTCTTCAATCAAAGTTAATTCTTTCTCAGCTTCAGCTGTTAATTCCCTGGGACTATTTAAGTCTTTGCCACCATCTAAGGTTTTGTTTAAATAAATGATTAGATCAGGTGTTAACCCAACAGCGGGGTTGAAAATGTTTCCTAGTAACCTTTGAAAGTCATTAAGAGTCCACAGTTGGTCTCTCCTAATTTGAACTTTTTGCATTGTAATTTTCTGTAAACCTATTTTATAACCTAGGTAATTGATAGAATCACCTCTTTGTACTTTTTTCAGGAGCAATTTTGTAATCTCCATTTAGGTAAAACTTTCTTTACTTCTTTAAAGATTCTTTCTAAAGTATCTACATTTGAAACAGATAGCCAAATGTCATTCATGTAATGTTAAGTTATAGATTTAGGAAATTGTTTACGTATTATTTCTAATGACTGATTTACAAAATATTGGCACAGGGTGGGGCCATTGAATATTCCCTGTGGGAGGATGGCCCATCGATGTCTCCTAATAGGCTGAGAATTATTATAAGTAGGCACTGTGAAAACAAATTTTTCTCTGTCCTTTTCTTTTAAAGATATAGTGGAAAAAATCTTTTAAATCAATAAGAGGCCATCCTTTAGGTAATAGGGAAAGCAGAAGAATTCCAGGTTGTAGAGGGCCCAAAGGTTGAATTATCTTATCAACAGCTCTTTGATCTGTCACTATTCTGCATTTTCCAGATTTCTCTTTAACAACAAATATAGGAGAATTCCAAGGACTGGTTAACTCTTCAATATGGTGAGCATCTAGTTGCTCCTGTACCAGCTGTTCTAAAGCCTGCAGTTTCTCTTCTGTTAAAGGCCATTGCTTAGTCTATATTGTTCCTCAGTTAACCAATTTTAAAGGTAGGGCCATTGGTACCTCTGAAGGTTTGTTAGTTGTTTTGTGTTTTTGTACCACCTGAATGGCTGGTGACTGTTTTTTTATAGTACCTTATAATATCCTTCCCAGAAACATGAGTTGGTTTATGTCTAATTTCTGGGACTGCAGGAATGTTAATCTATTGTTATTCTAATAATTCTGTTAATCTAATGTTATTCTATTGCTGCAGTAGATCATGACCCCATAGATTCACTGCTATAATAGCCACATATGGCCTCAGCTTTCCTCTCTGTTCTTCTGGACCTATGCATTCAATCAATCTCATGCTTTGATTTACTTGAGATAGAGTTCCAATTTCTAGGGATTGAACATCTGCCTCTTGAAGAGGCCAATTCAGATTTAAGATTCTAGAGTAATAGTTACACCTGCACCCATGTCCACCCATGTCCAGTAATCCCTCAATTACAATGTAATTTATTAGTATCTCAGCTTTGATCTTTGATCATTTATAGAAGCCCACCAAAATATACGTTTTCTATTTTCTATTGTAATTTTTGATTCATCTTCCATGTTTATTCCATCATCAAAAACAGTATGGTTTTTTAAAATAGGCACTGGATTTTTTAATTTTCCTGGGAAGACATGTCCTCCATGGTGACTGGGAATGACTGGACCACATTTGACGTGGGGTTTTGCAAGAGGTCCAAGGAGTTTCCTAATGGTAACGAGTTGCCTTGTTTGTCTCTTGTTGATCTACATTCATTGGTCCAATGTTAGCCTTTGCCACCACTTCTACATAATCCAGAAGATTGAGACCTTCTATTTTTGTCATTCCCAGAGGAGACATTATTCCTAGGAATGCCTTGTCTACAGTCTCTTCTAAGATGTCCCATTCTACCACAATTAAAACATTTGGCATTTTGATGTCTCTTTATATCTTTGGAAATTGCTTCTCCTACTCAAGCCTCAGTATTACAGTTAAATGCCTCAATGTTTACTGTATGCTGGATGCATTCATTCACTGGTGCTGATCTAACCTTTAAAGGCCCAGCCCAAGTATCATTTTGCATTCTAAGTTGGCATTTTCAAAAGCTAGAGATTTAATAAGTACTCATCTAGCTTCTGGACCTGTTACTCCTATTTGCACAGCTTTAGTTAATCTTTGTGAAAACTAAAGGGTTCTCTTTGGCCTTATTTAACCATGAGTGTAACATGAGGGCTGGCTCATTGGGGTTACTGTCCCGCCCGGTACCCCGCAGTTGGCAAGCCCCAAAGAAAATCACACAGCGGTCTCCATAAGATTATAAACTGATTGGCCCATTAACTCAGGCTTCTTACTAGCTCTTATAACTTATATTAACCCATTGTTCTCATCTATGTTAGCCACATGGCTGGTACCTTTTCTCAGCCGGACAGCTTACATGTTGCCTCCTTGGTGGTCTGTGCAGGAAATGCCAAGGAAGCTTCCTGCTTCCCAAATTCTCCTGTTCTCCCCTCTATTTCCTGTCTGGTTTTCCCACCTATAATCCCTGCCTCGCCAATCAGCATTTATTTAAAACATGATTGACAGAATACAGACAATTCTCCCGCACCACACGAGCCTCGTGGTTTGTTATCTCTTGCTTGTTGGGCAGCTACATGGCATCTCCTTGACTGTTTCTCCCTCTCTCTCCCTCTCTCTCTCTTCCAGTCTGACTATATTCTGCCCTCAGATAAGCCAAAGCAGCTTTATTCATTAACCAATGAGAGCAACACATACGCAGAAGGACATCCCACATTACTCCCGGCTTTTAGGGTTGCTGATGAGGAATCTGATGTTATTCTGTCATAGTTTGGCTCAGTAGATAAGTTCCAAATGCCTTAGTGTAAAGACATTAATATACTAATATTTTCAAGTTTGTAAGATCTTAAGCAATATCTTCCTTTCAGGTCCAGTGTTAGAAATCTGTGTCATCTCCTCCTTCTCCAACTAAATCTAGCTAAACTTTTTTTTTTTTTTTGGCTATAGCAAAAAGCCTGACTCTGCCTCACTGTTTCTATCACACACTCATTTTGCATTTTTAATTTCTATTCCTTATTGTTCTTCACTTTGATATCTTAAGGTTTAACTTGCTTTTTAAAAATTTCTTGGAGTGGCTGTGTAGGTTAATGTAGCACAAATAATAAGAACCCAGAGACAGATATTGGGGTTCAAGCTGAAAGATCAGAGAAGCAAAGCAGCCGACCACTAGAGAGCTCTTGACTCTATGGAGTCTTCAGACTGAAAAAAGAGCGAGTTCCTGTCTCATCCCGCCTTAAATTAAATGCATGACCTTCACTGCCTGGCCTGCGTGGCTGACCAGTGCGGCTGCTTTACACTCTGATCTGCAGGCAAGCTTTATTTGTTAGATCATAAACAAAATATCACTAAAGGTAGTGTCAGCATTATATTTCGGAGTGGCTGCTCAGGTTTTATATCCTTTTTTAAGATGCACATTCAAGACTAAGTTTCTTTCTAAGTACCTCATAAGATATGATTTATCATCTAATTGTTTTCTTATAATTCAAACATTTTTCACTTTTTGCAGATACTTGGCTCAGAATTAACTTCAGATTAGGCGGGACTAGAGCAGTAACTGTGAGAAGGCTTATGTAACACACATAAAACCCTGTTTCAATACAAAAAGTGAAAAAGAAATTAACTTTAAAAATGAATAAAATAGGTTTATTTTCAAGAAAAGCATTTTTTATAGAAAATTATTGAGTTTGATGTTTAGGGAAATATTTTCAGTATTCAGATTATTGGAACTAATTGATATATGCAAGATTCATTAGGTACAAATAGAAATAAATGTTACAGTTACTATTTTAAAATATTTTTATTAAACATGTTAGACATACTAAAATAAGAGTCCTGTTGTCTTCGTTTGGTTTCCTGTTGCTGTGATGCAGTCACCTGACAGACCAACAGGGGCACACAGGTTTGTCTGCCTCACAAGTCCAGGTCACAGCCTATCACTGTGGAGAGTCAAGGCTGGAGGAACTGGAAGCCAGCGTCCCTACCACATCCAATGGTCACGGGGCTGCTGTTTGGGTAGGTAGCTTTTTCTATTCTTAAGCAATTCAGAATCTCCTGCCTGGAGAATGGTGCTGCCCACAGTGTGTGAGTGTTTGCACCACAATCAAGACAATGCCCCCAAGACACGCCCACATTCCAAACTGATCTGCATAATCTTTCTTTGAGACTCTCTTCCCACAGGATTCTAGACAATGCCAAGTTTACAAAACTCTCTGTCACAAATATAAAGACTCCATCCCTTTTGCCAGCTTTGTGTTAACTACAAAGAAATATCAGAGGTAAGTAGCTTATAAAGAGAGCAGGTTCATTTTGTCTTATCATTTTGAAGGTCTCAGTCCACAATCAGATGACTGCCGATAAGGGCAGCATATCATGACAGAAATGCATGATGGGACAAAACACCACAGATGTTGAGAAGTAAGTAGCAAGAAAGAGCAGCCAGTGTTCTGTATTTGCTTTTAGGGACACACTTCTGATGACCTGAGCATCCCCTGTCAAGCCCCACCTCTTGAAGGTCCACTATATGTCCCATCTACACTGTGCTGGGCAGTGGGATACACCGGATACTTTCCTCATTGCCGTGGCCAAACACCAGATAAGAAGTGATTTAAGGAGAAGGTGTGGGGTTCCAGTCAATCATAGCGGGAAATCGTGGCGTAGGAGGGGAAAGTGATGCCTCTGAATCTGCAGTCAGGAAGCAGAGCGAGACGGATGCTGGTGTCAGCTCTCTTTCTCCTTTTACTTAGTCTAGTACCCCAGGCCATGGGATGCACCACCCACAATCCAGGCAGGTCCTTCCTTTCCTGGTAATGCTCTCTGGGAACACCTTCATTGACAGACTCAGAAGTGTGTTTCCATGGTGATCATATATCCATTTAAGCTATCAAGACTAACTATCACAGGGGCATTCAGCCTCCAAACCATTGCCCTGAACTCGGAGGTCCATGAGCATCTCATAATGCAAAATATTCTGTCTCTAAGAGTTCAAAGATTAATTGTTGCACCTTTGATCAAAAGTTCAAGTCTAGTTATGAGTGGTGGCGTATTCCTGTCCAGCAATGAAGAGACTGGGTAGAAGGGATTTAAGTATCTAAGTTCAAGGCTAGCATTGGCTATATAGTGTGTTTCAGGTCAGCCTGGGCTACAGGATGAGACCCTATCCAAAAAGGAAAAAGAAAAAGAAAGTCCAGATATTGAAAGACAAAAAGTCAGCTATATATTCCTGGTTAAAGGTGATGATGGATGTGGTGTGGGGTTCACAGAGTTTCCAGACAACTGATGAATGAGGCTCAGGCTGAACACCCTTATTCCACGGGCTCCTCTCTCAGGCTCACTTTGCATTCTGCTTAAAGGTTTCCCTAGATAATTCACCTGTCTTCCTGGGGCCCTCACTGGCACGACTCCATCATGTATCACCTTCTCAGGGGCTGCCTTACAGGGACTTCACCATAGCACCCTGTCTGGCTTCTGAAACCTTCCCTGAAAGCTTGGTGCTGCTGTCACAACCCTGTCTGTGACTCTTGCACTGTGCATGTCTGTGAAAGCAACACCTCATGGGAGACACTCCAGGGTCTGTTGCCAGCAGGAACTGAGCCTGCACCTGCCTGAAGCCCAGCTGTGTTGCATTCTATTCAACTTCAAATTAGGAATATCTTGCAGGCTACAAAATATTTCTAGGCCCTCGAATGGCACGCATAGCACAGCTGAGATACACCAACTATGTTTAAGACAGGCTCAGGGCAACACCGTGTGAGAGCCGTGGCAGATTCAATACACGCAAGGTTTTTCTAGTCTCACCCTGAACTACTGCTTTTAAAACTAAATATATTTCCTGCAACCTTCTTTATCCTTTTTCTTTCTCTTCATTCCGTAGCTTTTATACTGTTTTCCCTCCACCAGCTTGAGGTCATTCCATTGGATCTGATGAGATCTTGGGCTTCTAGAGAAAGTGATCTGGAAATGCCATCTGGCTAACCCTCAGATGTGTCCAGACAGACACTGCACAAATTATCTCCAGGAAGGAAGGAAAATAGATGAGTCTAGAACTATTTATACAACCATTCTGCAGTCTTTGGCCTGGAAAACACAAAACTGGGATTTTCAGGTTTTTCGATTGCGTTTCTTGCCACCACCCCTCGTATTTCGTGAAGTTTAAATTATAACCATCTGTTTCAGAAGACATAAAAATCTTAATTCTGTCATCCTCCACATTAACAGAATGCCAACCCTTGGGAAATCTTGTACTGACGAAGGTGCTCTGCTAATTGTGGCCAAGTCAGAATGCCACAACTCACTGCCTGTGTACCCCTCCGGGCTCCACAGGCTCCGGATGAAAGAGCGGTCTCTCAGATGCATCTATGTGTGGTGCCAATCGTGTTTCCCGCCTGTCTGATGGTGGCAGTCAGGATACCCTTCTCACAACTCTTACTAAAGACACTACATGGACTGTTTCTGTTCATTCCTTTGTCTTTCATTCTTCAAATACCCCAGAATATGCTTGCTTCAACAGCTAATGTGCTAAATTATATTCTATTAAAGATTTTTGTGTGATGGTTTTAAAAGAAGATGCACCACTGAGTTTTATACCATGGCTTCTGTACAAGGATGGCATGCCAATCCATGAAATGGTCTATATTTAAAGAAAACAGTCCCCAAGACAGTTCCTGTCAGGAACCTGAGCTTACAAAGAAGCCATGCCATAATCGTTCTCTGACTTTGGGCAAATGGTAGTCTGCAGCCATACCATAAAATTCCTCTTAACTCTGGGCAAATGATAATTTACAGCCACACCATAAATCCCTTCTCCAGCTCTGAGCAATTGGCAGCCAATAAGCAATTCTCAGGAAGGCTGCAAGATGCTCTGCCGAGATTAGCACACCGGCCAAGGGACCCACCCTGACCCCAGAATTCCCTGAATTCCCCTGCCTCTATCCCCCCCTTTCTTCTTGCTTCTGCAAGATTCTTCCATCTCGCACCCTTCCCCCTGCGGTACAGGGTATATAAACCCTGTCCCGCTTTCAGTAAATGAGACCTTGACGTAACTCAAACTGACTCTGTCGTTCTTTCTGCCCTTGGTCTCCTTCTCTTTCTCCCCCCATTGGTCTTTTTAGGAGGCACCCCCTCGGCCACGCAAATAACTGGACCTGCTGGACGGGTCGAGTTCCTGGTAAATTCAAAGTCTGTTCACACTTGGTGAGCAATCAGACTCGTTTCCATTCTCTGAAGTTTGTGGCAGTGGAAACCGGCACTCTAAAATCTGTGAGCTCTTTCCCTGGTGGAAACCCAGCCACCCCTAGTAAATGGGGCTCAATACCTTTTCCAAAAGTCAGAGGCAAAATATAACATTATGCCTACAGAAGCTCACCCCAGGAGCCCCTCTGAGGCATCTGGTTGAATTTTTGACATTCCAATTCACTCGTTCTCTCTCTTCTTTCAGAAAAAAAAAATCCCTTTTTCCTCTCACTGATAAGCTCTTATTGAGCACCAACTGATTTCTGAGCATTGTGCTGACTGTTGAAGATATAGATAGAAACATAGCTATCCTATCTCAGAACAAGTGAAAATTAATGAGAATAAGCACTACCCAGCACATGGTGAAGAAAGCGCGTTCCTAAGGCAGAGTTGCGGGTAGGGGGGGGGCTGTTCATGGAGCAGAGAATCAGGCACTCTTCCACACTGTTTGAGAGTTAATTCCTTCTTGTTTTATTATTCTGTCTTCTTGTTTTATTATTTTGAACAAATCTTATATGTTCAAAATACATGTTTTTCATCTTCTTTTACTCTGTCTGTTCTACAACACGTCTCACAGATAAATATAACCTTGCCCCAGCTGGGTTCCTGGAGATGCAGAAATTGGAGGAGAGAGACCCGGACTGTGTGGTACTGCAACAGCTGGCTGAGTCAACAGTGTGAGGCTCGGTCAGAACCCTGAGACAAACAGGCAGTAGTGGCACACACTCTCAGGAGAAATGAACAGCAAATGAGTCAAGGGACCTTCCATTCCCAACTACGAAAAGAAAGAGGGAGGAAGCCTGGAAGGTAGAGGGTCTTATTAACAGGACTCCCCGGAGAAGAGCAGCTCCCCCCAACCACAGAGACCCCAGGACTCCTTCACTCTGGTTATTCCCACAAGTGATCGACGTTAGGGTGCCGGCAGGTAGAGAATAGGACAAATGGAAGGGAAAGCAATGGGGAGGTGGCTAGCAAGTGTACAAAAATGTCACCACCACTTTAACTATGACTTCAAAAAAGCAAATTAAAATAGCATTTGTTTTCTTCCTATATGTCAGGAAGCACAAATAACACTCCAGTTTATATTTAATTTTGAACTTTATTCCTCTATAATCTTAAAAGATTTTTGCTACTTTTCAATTGTAGAATTTATTGAAACATTAAATGTATTCTACTAAATTTTTGTGTGATGGTTTTAAAACAAGATGCACCATTGAGTTTTATACCAAAGCAATTCATTTCTAGTTCACTGCTGTATCCTTAGCATCAAAATTGCTCTGACCCACAAGCAGCAGTTAGAGGGCATTTGTAAAATTAATGAATGGATTCACCAACACCCAAAAATAGAACACTGCCTCGTGAACATCTTGGGAAAATTGAAATGCATTATATATTTCCTAAAGAATGAAAGTGTCATATTAATGGAAAGTTAAATTTATTTTCTTCCAGACTATTCCCAGTGAAAGATTAACTGTGGTCGGGGGCTTAACATGTACCTTTCACAGTGTGATAAGGTTGCTAACGTGATATCTAAACTAATATTGCACAGGAAGTTATGACCATGGGCCAGGAGGTCCTGGGACACAAATCCATCAGGGTGGACGTGCACTTGGGCTCACAGGGCTGCTGGTACAGAGACTGGTGTGGGGTGGAGGCACTGCTGCTGGACAGAAGCCATCACTGTGGCGCCTTAGCTCGCCTGCTCACCTACACATACACTAGTGAGCCCTGTACTACTGGGAATATGAAGCACAAAGTGAATTGTGAGACACACTCAAAGGCCTACTCACGATGCCTCAAAGAAGAAGACACCGAGGGCATTGATGCCTGAGTCTGTGGACAGCCTGAAGGGCAGTAAGAGGTTCACGTGCGCTTGAGCTGATCCACCAGATAGGGAAGCAGGGTTGACTTTCAAGGGACACGAGGTACAGAGGTCATCTGAGAGGATGTGGTGAGAGATTCCGTTTTCATTTCCCAGTG
Source organism: Dicrostonyx torquatus (assembly GCA_028555095.1). Lineage (NCBI taxonomy): Eukaryota > Metazoa > Chordata > Mammalia > Rodentia > Cricetidae > Dicrostonyx > Dicrostonyx torquatus. The sequence goes on along the minus strand of JAQHUG010000303.1, from coordinate 2,140,244 downwards.
CTGCTGAAGCAAAACATCTCAGAGCGAGTATGTTGACACTCCATGTCCCGGCGGGGGGGGGGTGCGGAGGCGCTATTTTGGCCTGGCATTGGTGTGTTCTAATCGCATCTGGTTTTGCATGTAGTGCTGTGGCCAAGAGCACGACAGGCAAGCTCTCTGCCACTGGCCTCTGTGTTCTAGGCATGAGCTTACCTTGCATGTTAAGGCCCAGTCAAAGTTGCCCAGCTAGCCTCGAAGTCGCCCTGTGGTCCAGGCAAGTCTTGACTTCGTTATCCCCTGCTTGGGTCCCATTTCTGTGCTTTACTGTCTGGCTGCTGCTTTTTATGTCGATTCTTTTATGTTCACGGTCTTTCTCTTTGTAAGGGAGGGTCTGTGTGTACAACAATCTGAAGTCACCATTGAATCTGTAACGAAAGCACGCGCTGAGCTAGTAATGCTTCTGTAAACTTCACAGTCTCACCAGCACGGAGCACAAAGACGTGCAGGAAGCACGGGTTGTCACAAGGTTGTTCTTGCCCACTCAAGGAAGCTAAAAACTGTATTTAGTATTTTCTCATTTTCTTTCTTTTTTTCTTAAATAAACCATAGATCATAAATGACAATTTTTTTATCAAAATGTCTATTTCTTTGATGTGCTTTGAAC
>JAQHUG010000303.1:2097926-2110357 GCA_028555095.1 Dicrostonyx torquatus | reverse complement strand
AGTCATTCCTACCTGGCTTACGGAACAATCACTCTAGCCACCGACTACCGAGAAAGCCTGTGGAGGCGGAGTTCTCTTCTTCCCCAGGCTTATGTGCGGGAAGATTATCTCTGAAGCTGCTGGGCAGCAGTCCATGGCTCGCAATCAGCCCTGTGCCCCCTATGGAAACAATAGATGCCCATGCAAACTGTGTAGCAGAGCTATGAAGTCATGTAGAGTATAAAATTCATGCTCAACTTCATAAAATTCTCACCTTACGGTGTACTTATCGAGACATGGCTGAACTAAAGCTGAGAATATATGTGTGCCACACTGTAGTGTAAATGACCCATGCAGCACTTGAAATTTCAGTGAACCTCAAAAACATATTAAGAGAAAGAAACCAGATTTAAAATGTCACCTAATGTAGGATTCTGTCTATACATTCCATCAAGAGAGCTAAATTCATGAAAGCACAAAACCAATTCGAGGCTGGCTCAGGCTGGGTGGTGTAGGGACCAGCTCTGAGTGGGTACAGGTTTGCGTTAGAAATGATGACAGTATTTTGAACTAGGTGTACATATCAGGTTGTTGTACTACAGAGTATGTGTATGAAATGCCATTCAATTCTACACTTTAAATGGCTCCTATTATGTTGTGTAATTTTTACCTTTTCTTGTAGTTTGGAAGAAAACGGCCCCCAAAGAGAGTGACACTATTAGGAGGTGTGGCCTTGGAGTAGGTGTGGTGTCATTGGAAGAAGTGTGTCACTGTGAGGTCAGGCTTTGACGTCTCTTTTCTCAAGATTCACTCAGTGACGACAGTCAGTGATGCTTTCTGGTCAAGACGCAGCCAGCAGCACGTCTGCCTGCACACTGCCATACTCTCCGTCATGCTAATAATGCCCTGAGCCTCTGAAGCTGTAAGCCACCATGCCACCTCAATTAAATGTTTTCTTTGTAAGAGGTGCCGCGGTCATGGTATCTCTTTACAACAATAAAAATTCAAACTAAGACAGAATTGGTGCCAGGTTTGAGGTATTGCTATGCTAGGCCTGGCCATGTTTTGTTTGGACTTTGGCAGCTCGAGTCAGGAAAGCAGTGGAACGCTCTAAACACTGACTAATGGGCCACACTAGCAGGAGCATGGAAGACAGAGGTGCTGAGAGTCATTTGAACTATCAGGGGCTCACTCAAGAGGTTTCAGAGAAGAATTTTAATATGTTGTCTAGGGTTCATTCTTGTGATATTTTGGTGAAGAAAGTCGCTGCCCTTGTCCTCAGTCTGTCTGAAGCTAAAGTGAAGAGTTTTGGATTAATTTCATTGGCAGAAGAAATCTCAAAACAGCCTCATCTAGACTCTGTCATGTGGTTTTTACTTTTTAACCCTAATGAAAATTTGTAATGAAAAGGAGCAAGCTCAGCAGAATAAATTGCAAAATGTAAATTTTGAGGAGAAAAGAAGTACCAGGAAGTGGAACGGAGCTAACTAAACCCTGTCTATGTTCAAGGAGATGAACTGATGGAATAAAGGGAGAACCGACCTCAGAAGATCAAACCCTGCTAAGTTTCCAACTTGTGATCTGGGTGTGGTGGGGGCACACCTTTAATCCCAGACTGGTAAAGCAGAGGCTGGCAAATCTCCAAATTTGAGGACAGCCTGGCCTAGAGACTCAGTTTCAGTCCAGTCAAACTAAGGCACTGAAGGACAGAGAGCTGGGGAAGATGCAACTGAACAAGGGGCCATGTTCCAGGAATCAGCAGAACCTGGCAGCTTCAGCCACGTGGTTCTGGCTTTAGACTTAAGGATAGAAGAAAAAGAGTTATGGAATAAAGTACTGAGGCCAGGCATGTGTGAGGGGTGTCCCCGAATGGAGGCCTACTAGAGAAGCCACTGTGGGAAGTTAGGAAGTTGGAGCTGGATTGCCTTGGTGAATCCAAGATGTTAGAGATGCCAGAGAATGGGATCCCTGCCAAGGGAGTGGAAGCAGCCCAAGAGAAAGAAGTGTGCTGCAGTCAACAACGCTGCATGCAGCTGGGGACCGGAAGAGCATCTCTACATCAGACATGAAGATACAGAGTTTGGAATTTACCTAGCTGGTTCTGGGTCTTGTTTTCATCCGACATTTTCTCTCTGTACTCCCTTCCCTGTCTTTTATAAGGGTTAATGTATATATGTTGGAAGTATGTGATGTGATTTGATTTTAGTTATACAGGGGAGTACAGTTAAGAGATTGCATGAGTCTCAAAAGATACTTTGGGCTTTGAAGCAAGTTTGGAACTGTTATACTTTGGGGACTTTTGAAGGTGGACTGAAAGCATCTTTGCATTAGGATAAGACTACAAGGGGTCATGAAGTGGAATATGGTGGTTATATCTCCAAAATATACAAAGAACTCAAGAAACTTGACATCAAAAGAACAAATAATCCAATAAAAAAAGTGGAGTACAGACCTAAACAGAGAACTCTCAACAGATGAATTTAAAATGGCTGAAAGACACTTAGGGAAATGTTCAACATTCTTAGCCATCAGAAAAATGAAAATCAAAACAACTCTGAAATTCCATCTTACACCTGTAAAAATGGCCAAGATCAAAAACATTGATGACAGCTTATGCTGGAAAAAATGTGGGGTAAAGAGAACAGTCCTGCATTGCTGGTGGGAGTGCAAACTTGTATAGCTGCTTAGGAAATAAGTATGATGATTTCTCAGAAAATTAGGAAACAACCACCTCAAGACCCAGCAATACTGCTGTTGGGTATATACCCAAGGATGTTCAATCATACCACAAGGACATGTGCTCAACTATGTTCATGGTAAATTATTTGTAATAGCCAGAACCTAGAAACAACCTAGATGCCCCTCAATCAAAGAATGGATAAAGAAAATGTGACACATTTATACAATGGAGTACTACACAGTGGTAAAAAGCAACAACAAAAAAACCATGACATCTTTCCATTTTCTAGTGCCTTTCTCAATCTCTTTCTTCAAACATTTAAAGTTTTCATTATAAAGGTCTTTTACTTCTCTTATTTGGCTGATTCCATTTTATTTTCTTTGAGGCTATTTTGAATAGGAGTGTGTCCATGATCTCTTTCTCAGAATGTTTGTTGTTGGTATACAGAAAAGCTACTGATTTTGTAAATTGGTTTAGAAGACCCAAACATGAGTACACATAACTGCAGCTGTATGATATTTAAAATATATACTGGAGAAAAGAGAGGATCTTCAACAAATGGCGCCAAAAAACCTGAACGTCCACATGCAGAAGAATGAAATGAAAGCTATATCCATAACCCTGAACAAAAATTGACTCCAAATGGATCGAAGATCGAAACCTAAAACACCGAAATTGCTGAAAGAAAACATAGGAAGTACCCTACATGACAGGCGTAGGAAAAGACTTCCTGAGTAGGCCAACAATTGACAAGTGGGACCTCATAAAACTAAACACTTCTGTATTACTAAGGAAACAGTCAATTGAGTAAAGAGGAAGCCACAGGATGGGGGAGAATCTTAGTGATCTCTACATAAATAGATGAATATACATACATAGATGATTAATGTCTTAGTTCGGGTTTGTATTGCTGTGAAGAGATACCATGACCACAACAACTCTTATAAAGGAAAACATTTAATTGAGATGGCAGTTTACGGTTCAGAGGTTCAGCCCGTTATTATCACAGTGGAGAGCAAGGCAGCCTGTAGGCAGACATAGTGCTGGAGTTGAGAGTGTTACATCTCACAGGCAATAGGAAGTGGACTGAGTATCACACTGAGCGAAACTTGGGCATATACGAGACCTCAAAACCTGCCTCCACAGTGAGGCACTTCCTCCAACAAGGCCATACCTACTCCTACAATGCTACACCTCCCAATAATGCCACTCTCTTTGGGGACCATTTTCTTTCAAACCAACACAATTAATATCCAGACTATACAAAGAACTCAAAGAACAAAGAAACAAGAAAACAAAGACCCAGTTTAAAGGCGAGCTCTGCAGACATTGCACAGAGACTGAGATCTTGGAACAGCTCTAAATGGGATTGCCCCACAAAATCCCTCCCCATCGGAGCTCAGGGAACCCGGAGGAAGAAGAGGCAGAAAGAGTGTAAGAGCCAGAGTGGGTGGAGGACACTGGGAGAACAAGGACCTCAACAACAGCGGTTCTCAACCTTCCTAATGCAGTGACCCTTTAATACAGCTCCTCATACGGTGGTGGCCCCAACCATAAAATGATTTTGTTGATACTTCATGAATCTAATTTTGCTACTGATATGAACTGTAATGTAAATATCTGTGTTTTCTAATGGTCTTTGGGGACCCCTGTGAAAGGTTCATCCGACAAAGGGTTGCAGCTCACAGATTGAGAACTGCTTCTCTAAACCAACTAAACAAAGCTGAGATGAACTCAGAGACAAAAGCAGCACGCACAGGGCCAACATGGGGCTGCACCAGGTCCTCTGAGTGTGCGTTAGTGTTTCCATGGGACTCCTGAGTGTGCCAACAAATGGGCCTCGGGTTCTGTGCCTTCTCTTGGGCTCTTTTTCTTCTGTTGGTTTTTATTTAATTTTATTATATTTTTTTGTTCTTTCTTAAAAGCCTGTTCTTTTCTAATGATAGACAAAAAGGGAGTGGATCCAGATTGGAGGGGAGATGGGGAAGACACAGGAGGAGTAGAGGGAGGAGAAATTGTAATCAGGATCTGTCATATGAGAAAATAATCTATTTTTAATAAAAGGGGGAAATAAAGATAAAAAGGGCTATGGAACAGAACAGATAGTTCTCAAAAGAAGAAGTAAAAATGACCAAGAAATTATTTCAAAAGTGCTCATCATCCTTAGTAATTAAGGAAATGCAAATCAAAGAAACTTTGAAATTCCATCTTACCCCAAACAGAATGGCAGAGACGGAACTTGGGCGGACACAGGGAAAGGATTGCTCAGTGGTGCAGCCACTGTGGAAACCAGTGTGGAGAACTCCCGAAGAACTACACATGGCTCTCGCACAGGACCCAGCTATACTCCTCCCCAGCCTCTGCCCTCAGGACTTGACAGCCTGTTCTAGAAACACTTGCTTAACCATGTTCATTGTAGCTCATAGCAACAGCCAGGACACGGAACCAACCTAAGCAGCAGTTATTTAGACGGCTGAATAATGAAAATGTGGTACACATACACAATGGAATACTATTCGTCCATTAAAAAATCATAAAATTTGCAGATAAATGAATGAAAAATATATTGAGTGTGGTTGACTCACACCCAGAAAGACAAATGATGCGTGTTCTGTCTTATCTATGAATCCTAGCTTCAAGTCTTCACATGTGAACATGTAAACTGGAGTAACCAAAGAAAATAGGGACTGCATACAAGGGGCAGGGTAGGGTGTTTGGGGCATGCTCAAAATAGGGACATAGTAGGATGAAGGTGATATGATAGGAAAATGGGGAAAATGGGGAAGGAGGAGGAAAATATAGAAGAGGGAGGGGAAGGAAGGATAAATAACACTAAGGATGCTTGAAAAGCCATTGGGAATCATATTATTGCATATTACCTAACATTACATATTTATAAATGTAAATATTTCCACACATGTATATTTTTAATGAAGTTATACTACTTGGGAGTATAATGCTCACCCTCTAAGATCTGTAGACAATCTAATAAAAATCCCATTAGCGGGTGTGAGAGATCATATTTTGAGTTATTGGTTAGGGGAATCCAAGAGACTCCCCAAACAATAGAGACTATTGCTATTGCCCTTCGTTACCTCCCAGAACCTGAAGACACGTCACTGTTACTGAAGAACTGCACTTTGGACACAGGCCTCAGAGGACTGGAGTTGGATCTGGCTTAGAAGCCCCCTCCCCGAGGACTAGCTTTTACAGTAGCAGAAGTTGCCAATGGGGAAAAGCAATCACCAGGCCTTCCAAGGTGTGAAACCTATGAACCAAAACAATGGCCAGCATGGCAACATATTCCTAACACTGTAACCATGGCACTCACGTCTTGGTGGTGACCAATGACTATATCTAAGTGGACTTAAAGTTCTACTATACAGGAGGGAATTCATGCCTGGTACTGGAAACCCAACCAAATACCTGTGGCTAGTGACGCCATGGATCTTAGAGGAAAGCCTCAACCAGTATAACTCCTAATTGCATGCTAAATAAGTAGCGTTATGTCCACAGATAAGTGTAGTTCTCGTCTCTCATCAAAAATAAAACAAAAAACCCCACCTTTTTTTGCAGATCGTTACAGAAAGCCACAACCGGTCAAAATGCATCAACCAACTGACCATGCTAACACATCTTTCGTACATCCCCACATTTAAGGCTCAGGGGACATTAGGAAACAGGGTACAGAAAGACTGTAAGAGCCAGAACACGAGTAAGTCTGCTGTGTGGCTGTCTTCTAGATATGACAGGGACGTACACCAGTGTGATCTTAGCTAAACAAGACCTGAACAATGACAATACCAGCTAACAATGCCAAGCGGATGTGCCAAACTTCATGAGGCCCTACCCCTAAGTGAAGAGCTACAGGCAACTAATAATTGCTGAGAGAGGGAGAGTCATCTCCAGGGATGAGCTGCCTAAGAGGTCATCTCTGAAACCATACATACACACAAGCAACACTAAACAGGCTCAGCAGGCTGTATTAGAAAAGTATTTGATTATATATGTGTATATGTAATGATAATGCATATTTGTTTATATATGTAAGAATAATTAAGAAAAGGAGGAAGGAGTCATGAGAGGAGTTCGAAGCAGGAGGGAGAATATGATGTAATTACATTTTAATTAAAAAGAAATTAAAACTTATTAAAACTCCAAGATGGCACTAGCAGAATCTGTTTCCTGGTTTTTGAGAGGCTGACTTCAAATTCATCATGAAGCCTGTGTGGTGTCAAAGCCCTGGTCCCCTGGCTCAGCTTGCCGAGAACTGGGGTTACAGGTGTGCACCACTCTTCCTGGCCTCATTGGCAGTCTTTGGGACTCTTCTGAATGCAGGGTCTTGTGTGTACTGCTCCCATGCCCTGTGCACCTCACCTTGGTTTCCTGATATGCTCCACTGTCTTGACCTCTGGGGATGACTGGCCATGCCACTGTCCTCACACAGGTGCCCTCTGAACCAGTGAATATGCCCCAGCCTTTCTCCTTCACGCTTCCCTCTTGGTGCTTCTAGGAACCTGTTCACAGGAGCTCCGGTGGAACTCCAGCCCTGGCCCTGAACTCTGGTGACTGGAGAGCATCAATAGGGTAGGCCCAGGACCTGCACCAGCCCCCTGCTCCCTAAGGCTCTCCCAAAGCCTGGTGCCTTATTGCCCTGTGTTTTGTCAAGCTGACACAAGCTGTTATCTCTCCTCCGACAGAGGGGTAACAAGGTCAGGCAGCTCATTCATTTCCAGTCCACTTATCACTTGGGGAAGTTTGACTTTCGATAATGCTGGCTCTGAGACTCCTACCTGCTGGGACTTAGGATCAGAATTTTGTTTTCCTTGTGCTGCTGGCTGAGTTTCAGTTTCCTTTCCTGTCCTTCCCACCAGCTAAGTTTCGGTTCTACTTCTCAGTACCTTCTCTTTCCCTTTTTCTGTGTATTGACCGCTCCCATTTGCTGTCATTGTTCTTTTCTGCTTTTTAACCTGATTAAAATAAACGAGTTATTTCAAGGCAGATGTTACCAAACTGGAACTTTCAACATATTGGCAGCTCAGTGCCCTGTCTATCTATTCTAGATCAACCAGAATCCATTACTTCATTAGATTATGTACCTGTTTCTGCACATACTGACTTACTCCTGGGAAACTACACAGAGTGGATGGGTCACCAACAATTTCCGGTGAATTTAAGGGCCCTACATGCAGTGTTTCTGCCTTTGCCTGGACAAAGGACTGAATGAAAACTCCCTGAGACGGACCAGATCCTTCTCTCGTTGACAGTCATTCTATGCTCTGCAGAGATCCAACCTGTCCCAGGCTCCCATTTTTGAAGTTACATAACATTCTCTCTTAGCTGTGTATTTGCTCAAATGATATTTTTGAACATTAATATAAAGATAATATTACCATGTTTTCATGTGAAGATTTATTTTCTTTTCCTTTTAGTGATTTAGAATTATTTCCTCAAGGTGTAACCATACTTACAAAAAGTTATTTTTAAAAAACCTTTTGTTTGTGTTTGTTTTTGTTTTTAGAGAAAGGGTTTCTCTTTTCTGGCTGTCCTGGAACTTACTTTGTAGACCAGACTAGCCTCAAACTCAGAGAGCTGCCTGCCTCTGCCTCCCAAGTGCTGGTATTAAAGGTGTGTGCCACCATGCCTGACTACAAAAAAATGTTTCAATGCTGACTTTTAAGTTTTTTAAATGGTGCATGTGTACCACCGTGCATATATGAAGGCCGGAGAACAATCTGTGGGAGTTGGTTCTCTCCTCCATGTGAGTCCCCGGGATGGGACTCATATCAGCAAGTACCATTATTCACTAAACCACCTTGCCAGCTCTCATTATTGGATCCAGAGACTACTCTTTGTTTCCCGTCTGCCCAGACTCAATTAATCACTCAGAAACTATATTAATGACAGCACTATTTGGCCAATAGCTTAGGCTTCTTATTGAGTAACTCTTACATCTTAAATGAACCCATTTCTATTAATCTGTGTATCACCACAAGGGCCTACTGGTAAGGTTCTGGTGTCTTTCTCCTTCAGCAGCTACATGGTGTCTCTCTGACTCCACCTTCTTTCTCTCTGTATCTTTGTTTAGACTTCTGACCTAGCAGTATCCTGCTCTGCCATAGGTCAAAGCAGTTTCTTTATTAAGTAATAAAGCATACAGCATACAGAAGGGAATCGCACATCACATCATGACATTTCATACCTATATGACTGTATTTTGCCTCAGATTAACCACTCCTGCCCCTGCATCTCTCCTCCCTACATCTCGGTTTTAAAATTCTTGACACCTATTTTCATTACTTTACAAAATGGATCCAGCAGTGTACAGCCTAAAATGGCCATTTAATGCCAATGACCCTGGCAAAAATAAAGAGAAATATTTAATTAAAACAAGTTTGCACATTTAATTTGTCCACAAATTCCTTAGTTTCACAGATGGTCATCACTGAATTTAAAAATCAAGCTTTAATTGTTCTATTTTCACAGAGGCCTAATGAGAATGACAGTTATAGCTCAGGTCCCCAGAAGAGATGAGAACTGCACACATCAGGCAGAGCTGCTGAAGCGGGGACAGATGGTCCTGTCCTTAGAACCAGAAGAGCTCCACCAACTGCCGTGTTATTTCCTCGGGAGGAGCCAAACCGGACACTAGAGGATGACAGGCCTGCACTAGCGCGAGTGGGAGAAGCCAGCTAGACCTTCCAGGCTGAGAAGGCCTGGTTCACAAGGTTGCTGGAGCAGACAGTTGAGGCTTCCAACTGCGCATACACTAGATTCAGATACTCCGTTCCCTCAACTCAATGGAGTTAGCCACACAACGTAGTGTAACACAAATTTCTCAAAGACCCTAACAACAATTCAGATAAGTATTTCCCAGATAGTTCATTTTTCAGGAGGAAGTGGATGTGAACAAAGGGTTAAAAGGCTTATATCTTTATCCCAAGGACATTACTTCTTCTGCTGGTGCCTTAGAACTAACCCAAGACACTCAGATGCTTTCCCTGGTGTACATTTAGACAGAGAGATAGACGCACACCTATAACCCAGCTCTGTGCTGGGAAAAAAGCAGGAGGATTGCTGCTGGGGTTTGCTGACTGCCAGACTAGCTGTATTCCCCATAAGAGAATATCTCATGGGAGTAGGCAAGAAGAGATATAGCAGAAGCCCTGATGTCTCCTCTGACCTCCACACAGTTGAGAGCATGCACACCTGCACACGCATCTACAGGAAACCCCCATCTCTCCTCTCTCTCTCTCTCTCTCTCTCTCTCTCTCTCTCTCTCACACACACACACACACACACACACACACACACCAAAAGATGAAGAGAATTCTTAAGAGAACCAGAAAAATAATGGTCACTGATCAAGGGTGCCAACAAAGAATGATTATGCAGATTTGAAAAGGTATCTGAGTTTTGACTAGCTTCAAATATTACTTCCATGTCTCTACTGGGTTATTTTATGTAGAATGATGAATAATGTAACTAAACACTGGGATTATTTTCATTTGCATATTTTTTAAAAAATCTGTAAGTATATGTAGCATGTCCAATCTACTTTCTCTTGAGCTTCTTTTTTTATTTCACATAAATCGCCCTGTTAAATTTTATGAGGAACCAATAAACAGTAAGGGGAGAATGTGCCACACAGTTCATCTACAAGTGGAGAGAAGCAATGAGTACAGACAATGTTTACAGTGTCTGCACCCTGATCAGAATGTTAAAAGAGTGGGCACTCAGTACTGCTTGCTAGGATTTGGGAGGCTGAGTCAGGAAGACAGCCACACATTCAAGGCCAGCCTGTTTAAAAAATTCACAATAATGAGGGGGAAAGAGACTGGTGGAATGGCCGGTGAGCCACCCCTGCATGAGGGGTGAGCCAAAGCAAGGATGGCTCAGGGTTAGAACAGGGATAAGAGAAGAACTATCCCAGACAATGAATAAAAGAAAAGCCTGAAGTGCCTGTTCTTGGCAAGTTAGATAAACACATTCTCTAGTTGCTAAAAATTAACTTTCTAAATGTGGTAGAGCCAGCCACATAGCATAAAATAGCACTTCCTTCACATATTATTAACACACATACATACATAACTTAAAATTAGCAGTACCCTTCACCAAGAGATAATTGTAGGGCAAGAGAATAAAATGTACTCCAAAAGATGACATGTAAATTATATATCCTCTAAAAAGTAAAATAATCAACCCCAAACAGATAGCTAGCCTTAAAAACTGTGTCCCAACTATAACGCTACATACTAGCATAGTCAGAGACAGGAAATGCACACTTCTGAGGGATGGTGGTGGCTGATGGTGACATAGCTGGGAATACCATTACTGGGGAGGAAAAGGTATGTAAGTCCAGTACATACGACTGCACAAGGCACAGTGTGTCATGTGTACGTGGATCACTCTGTCTATACGTGATATCCTTACCACAAATAACCATCTGCACACCGAACACAATGGAAGAATTAGGCCCTTACTCTAATACTCCTCCATAAAATATTCCTGTCTGGAGAACTCACAGTGCTGTTCACAGATGAGAAGCACTTGTGAAGGATTTGATTAGAACTTTCTCTCTCTCCTGAAGGCACTCCTGCTTGGGAAGGAAACCAGGATCTATGAATGTTTCACCCAAATCCTAGAAGCTGTCCGTAGATGTGTAAGATGAGATAACTGTAGAATTAGGAACAGGAGGTGGGCAGTTTTTATCACAGTGTTTTCATCAAGGAGGGTTTACATTTTGCATGAAGCAGAAGCAACATTAACTAGACTATGAGAAGTTGAAGAGATATATGTCTAAAGAAACTGACATTTGTGTATGTGTGCATGTTGGTGTATATATTTGTGTGTGTGCAGCTACACACGTGTGGAAGCCAGAGGTCTCCAGAGGTCTCTCAGGCATGGTCCCTAAGGAGCTGTTCTTATAGTTGGGTTTCAATTCTTTATGACATTTTTGTGATACTTTGTGTGTCTGTGTGTATAAATCACACACTGTGTTGTATGTGTGTGTGGAGCCAGAGGACAGCTTTGTATTACACGGGTCTGGTACTGAGCTCATTATGTATGGTCACACACTGTGTGTGGATGTACGCACAACATGACTGTGGGAATAGGCTCTCTCTTTGTATTGCATGGGTCCAGTACTGAACTCAGCTCATCTGGCTTGCTGTTGGCTTTTTGTTTTAAATTTTGAGATTAAAATATAACATTTCTTCCTTTCCTCTACCTCTCTCATATTCCTCTTGTCATATACCCCCTCATAATCTCTCATAATCTTCCTGCTCATATACCCCCTCCTTGCTCTCCTATAAAGTTATTCCCTCCCATATACCCACCTCTTCACTCCCAGAATTCCTCAGCTGCCTATATTTTGTGGTTAGGCTGAGACTTCATGGACTTTCACTGTCCACTCCAGCATGTCCATTGGTGTCATCCTTGTTCAGCTCACATTTGACAGCCATGCTGGTAGAACGTGCAGGCATAGCTCCTAAAGTTACTAGGAGACAGTCTCACAGCAAACCCTAGTACTCTGGCTCTTACAATTTTTCTGTCCCACCTTCTGCCATGTTCCCTGAGCCTGAGGTCCAGAACAATTGTATAGATGTATCCAATGGGAACGGTCTCCACAGCTCTGCATTTTGATTGGCTTATAGATGTATCCAATGGGAACGGTTTCCACAATTCTGCATTTTGATTGGCTTATAGATGTATCCAATGGGAACGGTCTCCACAATTCTGCATTTTGATTGGCTTATAGATGTATCCAATG